>JAFVLL020016470.1:0-44478 GCA_021397915.2 Tor tambroides
GGTTTTTTTTAAAAAAAAAAAAAAAAAAAAAAAAAAAGTAATTTAAAGCAGTTTAACATAAGGCTCCAACATAAAACATAAAAAAAAAATGAAGGGGTTTGAATACTTCTGCAAGGCACTGTATTACCAAACTTCAGAATTAGACAATTTTTACAATATGCCAAAGATAACATTAAAGAGAAAAGAATGATCCAACCGCATGTCAGCGGACATGATTAACTGCTTGTGACACGCTCTATGAAGGACCATAAGTAGAATATATCGCTAGGTGCCATTCACACAGAATGTGCTTTTGTGTTGATAAACATGCAATGCGGACAGTGGAGCAGGAAAAAAAAAAAATGCAAGATGGGTGTTAAACGTCTTTTAACTTGAGCAACACATTTTTAGAATGCCGTTTCATGCATGAGACACTGCAAGAGACACATCTATGTTTACATAAAAAAACAACAGAAACGCAGTGCAATCTAATAAAAAAAACCTGTAAAGAACTACTACTGTATGTCTGATATTTCATGTTTGCATCATGGTGACAGGCTGAAAGCTGCTGTTCATTGTTTTTACATAACATTTATAGTTAATAATAGTCTACTGGTCTACCTTCAGTCATTGTGAATTTGAATTACCTTGACATTTGAGAATTTTTTAAAAGCACTTTCTTTGAATTATTTCTAAACATATTACATGTATAAGACAAATTTGTACAAGATGTAGTTGTAGTTCATGCATCTTTTCTGCAAAGATATTTAACAAGTGATTTGTTTAACATTTACATCATGCTGAAACTTCATGTGTGGTGCACTTGGAATAGAATTTTAACCAGAGGGTTAATAAAGAAAAGGTTACTTGAATCATGTTGTGGTTACATTTTCAAGTTAACTAGTTAAAAATCGCAAAAATCTAGAATTGGTCAAACGCTCTGGAAAAACAAAAAACAAAAAAAAACAAAACAAAACATATATAGAGATTTTATTTTTTTGCCATATCGCCCAGCCCCAGCTAGGCGACTAAACGTTGTCTATTATTAGTCACTGGCTAATTAATTGTTAGATGTTACTCGCCATTGTTCGAGTTAGAGGCTAAGAGCAAAGGCCAATTTATACTTTTGCGTGGAACCTATACCGTAGCTACGCTGTAGGCTGCGTGTAGCCCGCGTAGCCTACAGCATAGCCTGACGTGTACCTCTCCAAAAATCTAACAGCGTGTCAATTCTACACGGACCGCAAGTGCTGTGATTGGTCTGCTAGAACCCCTCCCTCCGTATGTATTTCAGTTTTGTGTGTGTTTTTTGCACTTTAATATATTTTAATGTTATGCCTTATTTAAAATAAAACAAAGCAAAGAACAAGTGTCTTATTTATTATACAATATAGCATATACGTCACTTAGTTATCCACGACAAGCAATGTTGTTCTGCCATGGTACACGTCCTTGTGGAGACTGAAAGAATGCTATCTTCTCCTGTTCTATTGTTGTCTCCTTTTTTGTAGTTTTAAATGAATTATCTGTTCTTTAATATTTATTTGCCACTATCGCGGCTGATGCTAGCTAATGGCAATTCTATTGCCATTGTGTGCGTAGAGTTGCAACCTCAAAAATATGCAAATAATACATTTATTTTCAAATATATACAGTGTGAAATTCAAAACCTGAGATTAATTTATGACTAATGATTTAAATAATAACCCAGGGTAAAGGATGAACAGAATGAGACATTAACCCAAGGTCAATTTTAAGCTTTTGAACTATGTTGTTCAAAAGCCCAAATGAGTGATGGACTCACTAATACTTTGTTTTCTGCCTAAACAATCCTTTTCTTGGAACACCACAGAAAAGCAAAAAAAAGGAAACAGTAGTTGTAGGCAGCATGCAATATATTTTGGGAGTTATTAAGACATGGGTCTGACTGTTGGTTTGGGCTTAAAAACTGTCACCATCAGCTCTTTTATACAGAGCAACCAATTTTGCTGATTCTTTCCCTTAGCCACAGGACCGCTGGCCACAACCAACCAGAAGCAATCAAATAAAAAATAACAACAAATGAGAGGAAATAAAACCATATAGGGTAAATTTAGAAATTATTAATTAAAGAAGCACATTACTCCCTATAAATGATGCATCACAGTTGTGCACTTACTATAATTTGTTACAGTTTTGGAGACAAACTCTGGGATTGATTAGTTTGTGTTCTGTTAAATGTTAAAATTAATTGTCGCCAAGCCTAAAAAGCAGCACTGGTTCAATAGATTCAATACTAATTGCCCGAATTTGAAAAGAGCCACATCCTGTCTCAGAGACATGGGTTTTGAAACACAAGCCTCAATGACATCATGAAAAACACATCACAGAGATTGTGCCCATCCAAAGACTCCAATATCATTTTCTCATCAGCCATCATTTCCTTTCATATACATAGGCACATGACATGTGCACCTCAGGAACATGAAGCAGGGTCACACACATACATGCAAAATGGAGTTCATAATGCCTGGCTTGTCAAGCCACATACTGTGCAGATTTGCAGAGACACTGATGTCACATAACTAACTCCATCTGGATAGTGCTGGATAGGGAAAACAGGCCTTGTGCTTTACAGAGACAAAGCACATACAGGCAGAACTCTATAAAATAGAGTTAAGTTCACTAAGAAACATTCATATCTTAAGTCTGTTTTTTTCCTAATACTAAAATTATTACAAAAGCCCTCTAATTTTGTACTAATGACAGCTTTTTCATAGATATTGCATACTGGCTACCAATTCACTGTCAGAAGTGATATCAATAATGGTCGTTCTACTTTTAAAGTCACTGATTTCTGTTTGAGAAGCTAAAAGAGACCAGAGCAAATCATCCCTGCGCGTGACTGAAAATCAAATTACAGACTCCAGAATAGTGCATTAGAGCTTCACCGTGGTGTGTTTGCCAGAGTTGGAACCAAGCAACTGGAAAGCTCTGGTTTGACCACTGCTGGCCCTCCACCGTGAATAACGTTTTAAGTTGTACTTTCTAGTAATAGCAGGTTTCTCTGGGCCATGACTGCAGTCTAAATGTGAGTTTAATTGGATGAAAGCTGCGATTTATCAGAGGGTTGAGGGAAAAATAGAGAATGACAAGAAACAAGGTGGTGACTGGGCAGATACTGAGGGATGAAAGCAAAACATGATTAAAAAAAAAAAAAAAAAGTATAGGAAACAGAAAATCATGCATTCAGGGAAACACTGCTGTACATTTAGTCTCATAATTATGTAGAGACTAAGTACTATAGTATATGAAAATTAAGTACTACAGTATATGAAAATATAAAACAGCTGAATGGGAATTTTTCATTCAAATGGCACATTCAGAAATACATTCGCAGCACAAATGAACGACTCATCTTAGGGGTTTCAGAATAGTCGGTGCTCGTTCAGTGAGTGGGAAATGAGGACATCTTTTTCTAAATAGGTTTTATGGCTGAAACCTAAGGGAAAATGGCCTTGTTTCCTTTTATGGACAATCTGGCCTAAATCTCCTCCCCACTTTACCATTTGAATAAGACATATGACACATGGGGGGGGTCTTATACAAATGTGCAGCCCTAACGTCAAAAGCTGTCAAGCTTTTCAAGCCTAACAAGAACAGATTTTTAGACAGAATGTTATGGATTACAGGTTTTGTGAGCAGTTATGCAAGAACTAGTTTCTGAGATCCTCCAGAAGTAGAGTTCTAGTACACACTTGTTAGATTCATTCATTTCCACGATAAGCAGTGAGAGGTTGAATCTCACCAAGAGGTGTGCAGGTCATAATTTACCCCAAAATCAAACAAAAACAAACAAACAAGAAATGAAGAGTTTGGTTACAAAACACGATAAAAGCCATTTTTTTAAAAAAAACTGAGTTCCTGCCAAGTGCCAACATCAGTACTGTATCCCGTCTGTATTGAAAAGTCCATTTTTAATTTTACGCAAAATGCGATATCCGCTGTGTTATTCTGTCATGTTTTCTCCCTATCTTTCCAAACCGCGACAAATGCCAGTCTCCCTTCTCTGCAGAACGCGATACATCCGCTCAATCAATCACAGCACACCATTCCACCCATTGTAAACAGTAAATGCAACACTTTGAATACACCCGGCATCCTAGTTTTCCTCATCTACTTTGTGATCAACAAACAAACAAAATAGTAGGGCTGCATGATAAATCGCATGCCATTATCATGGCATCTTGTCAGTAAAGCCGGTTCTGTGATTAGTAGTAAGTCTCCATCACATGCTTTCAGATGGAGCGGCATTTAATACACAGAGCCGTAGATCACTAACAAGCTACACAACATCACGTTCATAATTGCAGATGAATCGCCTTCGATATTGCACGTGATGGAGATTTACTACTAATCGCAGAACCGGCTTTACTGACAAGATGTGCATGACAATCGCATCTTGGGAAAAAATAATCAGTTTTTATAATAAATCTTTGAAAATCAAAATCTGGATTTGAATTTTTAATATGTCATTATAACCTAAAGATTCTATGTGAAAGTTCGAAACAGAACATAGTGATTTTCATCTTGCCACTTTCTTGGTAAAGAAAACTCATTTTACTCAAATTAATCAAAATGGATTTATAGCGTTTGGAACCAAACTCTTCAAATATTATGAAGTTTAAATTATATCAGTCATCAGCTGACACCTGCATTTTTTTAAAAATATTATTTTCTTTTTTTATATATGATTATATATTAATTCAGCTATTATTGAATATATAGCAGCAGATATGAGATATTTCTGTCTATTTTAAGATATATATCATCAATGAGCACCAATTTAAAGAGACAAAGCTTATGGCAAATATTTTACCCTTTAACCCTCTGGGGTCTGAGGGTGTTTTGGGGCCCTGGAGAAGTTTTGACATGCCCTGACATTTGTGTTTTTTTCAGTATCTTAAACACATATTAATGGCTAAAGTCAGATAACACTGTATTCAGCACAAACTGGGCTACAATAATATGTGAGCAGCATGAATGTACATGTTTGTGTTTCTGAGAAAACAACGTTTATGCGTGGTTAATGAAAAACTAAAATTTAAGTCACTGAAATAAGGCCATAAAACACATACAGAATATTTGTTCACAAGACTTTTGAGAACTGGGTGTGGTAGACTAGAGTTTTTGCTACAAAATGATGTGAGAATCACCATGTTTACTTGTTCACAGAAAACAATATATTGATTTAACATTTGAAAAACATGTTTTCTGATAGAATGCCCTTATGTGAGGGAGTGACAATGGCCATGAATATTCAGTAGTTAATTCACACTTGAGAGACAAAAGGCCTCCCATAATGGGCCACCAATATGAATGTGACTGAGGCAGGTAAGAAAGAGTGTGAGGAGAGTAAAATAAAGTTTTGTTTTTGATTATTTGTATTAATATTTATATTTATATTTTATTTACAACACAGTATAATAAAAATATACACAGTCAAGGACACATGATTGAACATACTGATCTGAACACCGAGACTTGAACAGTAACACATCTTTGTGCCAAACATTCATAGACTCTAATATCATAGTGTTAACATTCATTTTACTTTTAGATCTTGTGGTTTTATATGTTACAAAACATTAAACAAACATCCTGGCATTGTGAGACATTTAGACAATGAAATTACATTTCAAAATGTTTCACTTGATTTCATACATGTAATAATAATAACATGGGCGGCGCTAGGGAGGGGCTAGCAGGTGCTCCAGCACCCCCAAGAAAAACCAAAGCACCCCCATAGCACCCCCATAAAAAATGAAATAAAATAAAAACATTTTACAACGTGACGTGATTTGCAGTAGCACATAATGTCAGCATTTTATTTTAAAGATGGATCGGTTCAATTGTGCCAAGTAGGCCTGCCCCGACTAAAGATTTTTCTAGTCAACTAGTCGCACGTTTATATTTCTCTAATACATATCAGCGAGGACCACAACCCTTTTAAAAGCCGTGTTCCATGTGCCCCTTTTATACTTTGAGCACCTGCCCCTCCAAAGGTCTCTGCACGGCCCTGACGGGGATATGGTACACAGGTGGATTCTGGCATGGTTCAGCTGGACACGGTACACATGTAGTGTGATCACTAACCGTGCCCCAACATGGCTCTCACTGTACGTTCACACCAGGAAGACCAGCAGAATGTGTGTAAGATGATTTGAAGAAGCTTCGTTGTTGAATTTGCTTTATTCACTTTGTTCGAAAATGTTGAATGTTTGATTTAGCCTGTTACCGTAGGGCGTTGGTAAATCTATATATTAGGAATTGGTTTCATGACACATTATAACTCATTACATAAGGTTAACTGACTTTTAACTTCTCTTTTTTAGCTCTGGTCTTTAATTAAACTAGCTGCCAGTCAATTTGCTTTGTTATTGATCGTGACTCTCCATAGAAGAAATAATGACTTTAGTAGCTCTGATTCTCTTCTGATGTGAATATGTGTGACATCAATAATGACACTACAAATAATAAATATATGAATTAATTTGAGAAAGTAGGTGTTAATAACAGTTTTTTCACATTGAACTCATACAATCCATGTCCTTTGTAGGAAGACCTATCTTTTTCTTTTTTTTTTCTTTCAAACTAGCTTGCACATTGGATAATTCAAACAAATAAAATATGTTTGTTATGGTCGCGATCTGGTTGTGCTACGTTGCTACCTGTCTCTATAAACAGAGATGGGTAACCTGGTGCTTGCATTAAGTGAGGTAATGGCATTAGGCTATACTGATTATAATTTGAGATCCAACTTACAACTTGTATCCAACTTAAGCCACCTTCTTTTCACTTTTCGAGGTAAAAGCGGCAAAGATAGTTTTGTCAACATCATTCTACTTTTACAACACAGTGTAAGCAAATGCCTTCGCACTAGTTTGGACCCACAAGTGGCATGATGTGTAACAACTAGCCATCCCAGACAATGCTGGCGTTTTTTTTTTTTGAGGAGACTACTCATGGCTTGTTCTTAGGCCCACAGCCCATAATCCGTCAAGAAAACTTTTCCTTTAAAAGTGCACATCAAATACTTTAGTTTTTAGTGCCTTGCAATTTTGCTTCCTTTTTTTTTAAACCAAGTATAATAGAATTATTATATCAGCCATTTATCAGTTATCAGCATCCCAAAAGCTTTGATGTGACATTTTTTTATGTTTTGTATATTTTATATCTTATGGTAACATTTGTTGTCCTTCAATCTATTTATTTATAATAAATCTATTATTTATAATAAATAATTGCAAAGACAATACCAGAGGTATTACTGTAATTGCAAGGGGAAAAAAAAATGTGCTTAATTGTCCAAAAAAAGTGACAAGGTAAATCACTCAAAGTGTCTTAGTAAATAATTTTATACATTCTCTTTATGCAAAATATAATTTCTTATTTTTTATTTGGGTTTGGGATAAAATGTGACCTTAACATTTCCTAAAAGATTTTGCAAAATTCATCTGGAAACATTCAGAAGAATGTACGAGAAGAGTGACCATGATTTCAAGGCTTAAGTGTCTGTAGGAGAGGTGTGTATGTAACACACATGATGAGACAAACTATTCCCTGAACCACCATGACATCTGTTTTTTCCATTCTACCTAACATGACATCATGGTGCATCATCCTGATGAAATGCAGAAACCAATGACTACCCTAAACTTATACAGTAGATCTGACGACCTTTAACTGACTCTTTGGTAATTTCGACATCTGAAGTACATTAAACAGTGCGAGGCATTTTTCCTATTTCAGATCCCACTTCAATACAGCCACAAACCAAAGTTAAATCTTGCCACCGACATACTGTGTGTTGACGAAAAAGAGAAGAATGTTCAAATGTGTCACTTTGAATCTTTCTGGATGGCAGTGAGTGTAACAATCCACGCTTCATTTCACTAACCTATAGACACCCTGTGGACATTAACCTGCCCACCCTTTCACTCCAGCTCTTTTCAGGTCAAACATTAGCTCATTCTCTCCTGCTGAGTTAAACAGCCAATTAAACCATTAGTCTGCCATAAAAACACTAGAGCGACTCAAGGAACAGCAGGACCGTGCAAGCCTGTACTTTCATTAATGAGTAAACATGGGAAATGCTCTAAAGGTGTTGACAGGGAGATGGAAAGCTAGTGTTCACAATGTCCAAACAAATCCTATAGTACGGAGAGCGTGTATCACTCACTGGATCGCTTCTGGATCTCACAGAGGGAATAATTACGCTGATTAAATTAGGATTTTATGATTTTTCCAGTCAGAACTACTTCTGTGGCACTCTCTCTTCAGCTGCTAGAATTCTCTGCATGAAAACAAACATCCCTTTTTGGTTTATTATGACTTTGCAAGTCACAGGCTTCCGAGGAGCTGTGGAAGACATCCAGTGATGCATGTTCACCATGGTTCAACAATGTTGTTCTTGTTTAAAAAAAAAAAAAAGAAAAAAAAAAAAAAAGAAAAAAAGCTTTTTTTTTTTTTTTTTTTTTTTTTAATTACAGGACTTTTTTTGTAGCTTTCAGCATTATTGAGTGCATTAATGTCCACCAGGGGTGTCACTACCAGGGGGAAAAGGGGGACTGAGTTCCCCCCAACCATGATTTTGAGGGGGGTCCCATAGCAAAATCAGTGCAAGGGGTCCAGAATTCCTAGAGGTGCCACTGGTGTCCAATCCACTTTTACAGTGGCGTTGGTTCCAGAATAATTATTTTCACTCATTTTTCCCATAGGGATTTCAAAAACAGCCTTTGTTAAGGTGTTTAAAGCCATGAACCAAGCAAACCAGCCACAAGGTAAATCACAACATTACAAACCTTTCTTTAAAATTGATTTTAATACATTTTAATAAATAATTTTACTACTTTGCTTTGAGAAGGTGTTGCCATTTTTGTAATTTCCTACGATCTTCTGTAACTTCTAATATTGGCAATTAAGAAATATAGATGATGTTTGTGTTACTGTCTTCATTATGTTTCAAAGAAAATGTTTTCTTGGGAATATTTTATATATTATTTCATATGATTTTCCTATATGTCCTCAATTTTCCATTCCTATTTTATTTTCCTAATTCAATTTTTTTTAAATAAACTCTAACATCATCTTCCAGGAAATTACTTCATTTTTGGTGGGGAAAACAACATATGTTTTATCATAAGGAATATTGTTTAATTAGTCTGCTACTTACATGAGCTAAATTCAGCATACATAATTGTACATTTAATTTTAAAGGCGGATGTTCTATACCTAAAACAATATTAAGTCTTTAAAATAAGAAAGCAGTAAAAACTGTGTGTTAAATGCTTATTTAACTTTTTATTTATGCTTTTATTTCCGTCTTTAATTTAGATTTTATTTATTTATTTATTGTGGTGTATATCCTTATTTACCCTCTGGGTACTATTTGTAAATGTTTAAAACCAATGAAAAAAAAAGTTTATTTGAAGCAAATAAGTATTTGAAAATTGGAGAAAATGTACAATACGAGGAAGAATTGCAAATGGTATAACAAAAATAAAAACAAATGGTAAAATATAAAACTATTAATTTGAAATTGTTGTTATATATATGGACCTTATGTAGCTCTGCCCCTTTTCAGTGCTGCGCTCGTTGTCTTCTGTCTTCCGTTTGTATTGCCACAGCATGTAGGTCTACTGACATTTGTTATGACATCAACTTCAAACATTACAATGCACATAATTCTTGTTAACTCTGCAATAAATGAATCCACTTCACCAGCTAATTACTCTTCAACAATTCAACAATGCTGTATAGAGCTACCTCAAAAACGGAAGTTCAAAGACAAAATTCTAAAGGTGGCTGCGCACTTGTTTCTCTGAAGCATAAAGTCTATACACAAATACTGGTGGAATTTTCTGTACAGCATCATGGGTAATGCAGTTTTTACTTCTGGAAAACCAACTGTTGCACTCTATTATGAAGCAATGGCTTCACAAACTGAAGTTCAGTCATATACTCCATCAAGCAACAGTTATGCTAACTGAAGATGGCACAAATTATCACAAGTATCGTGACCTCTCCACTGTTATGGAAACAGTGCTTGGAATGCTCACACCGGTAGTACAAGACACTGAAGCAACTGTAAGGATTAAGCAGCGGGATAAGGACAATATCTTCTTTCACGAAAACCCACAAGGCATGTGGTCCATGCTCTTGCTTTTGCAAAATGCAATATAATTCGATAGGGTTCAATAGAGCGTGCAACAACAGATTCAGTGATCGGAACAATGGCAGCAAGCTTTAAAAATGAAATCCTACTCTGCTTACCGCAAGTGATCTGATTACTTTCTGGCCGAGGGCAGCAATAACAGATGTCTACTGAACTGAAAACATTAACTTACTGAATCAAGAGGCTTCAGGGTACAGTGTGGAAAGCAGACAAGAAATGCAAGAGTTTAATGACAAGCAGGCATGGAGGAACAGCCACAGTCTTGGTTCAGCTGACCTTTACAAATGCAAGAACAAACACATTCCAGTACTTTGTCAAATCTAGTGTAACATGTGTGCATGGTGGGTGGGTGTGTACACCTGTTCAGTGTCAGTTGGCTCATGACCCTGGCTGCAAAGTCTTGGGTACCTCACATTTTTCCTAAAATGAGCATGTGTATAAAAAGGAAAAGAAACTCTCAAGCTTTAGGTGTTGATTTAAAGGTCCAAATTCCTGACTGTAAGTATTTGCAGCACAATATATCCACATGTATGTGATGGCTACCTCAAGTCTAGTGCAGTATTGTGGCTAACTAAAAATTCATGCAGCTGTTACATACTTAGTGTGCAAAACAGAAAATAGTCCCTGGCTAAAATAGAGGCAAACAAATATGAATGAGGATTGCAAACTACTGAACTGGTTTGTGTACAAATTATGATCAGTGTTGCACATCACAGCTGAAATATCACAGCACGACAGAGCACTCAGTCACTGGTGCTGAGTCTGAAAAGGTAAACATGACCTGTCCAACAAAGAACGCTTATAAAAAAAACTGTGAAATAACGCAACTGGTAACATACTCTGAAACGCGCATGTTTGATACATCAGTTAACACGAAGGCGCCTCTGTGTAGCAACTTCAGGACACCAAAACTTGCAAAAGTTGTCCGTTATTACTTTGTTTCATGTACAAACTGTGTCAGAATTAAAGTTTGTAGAAAACTTACCTGTTTTAAGTGAGATACCGCTCAGTCTCTGCCTGACACGCGTTTCTCGTTCAGTATAAATTTATAACTGGAGTGAGGGAGCGAGTGATTGAGGGCTGGAGCACGCTCCATCAACTCCTCCCTCTCGCGATTCCCTCAATCAGAACAGCCAGCGCGGTAAACTGACACACTCCCACCGCTCTGACTGAGAAATGTTTGTTCACATGGACAGTTACATGCTTGATTTCCTTAAAGCATATTGGTATTTTCAATAAATAAAATATGAAATCTAAAAAAGTAAATTTAACCCTCTGGTATTGTTCATTTGGGGGTCACACTTGTGTTGTTCGCGGTCAAAACTGACTGAACACCCGAAATGAAACTTTTTTATTTTCAGTAAAATGAATGTAATATATTTTTGTTCCATGATATTTTTTTCTTTTTTATTTTGAGAGAATTTCATGGTACAAATTAATATTTATGCAGTAATTATGATCAATATTTTCCCATTGAAAATTTTTTTTTTGGATATTAGATTTTTATATTACTTTTCAATCAGGGCAGTATTTCATGTTAAAATAGAGACAATGCCTTTAAAATCCAATTTTTGAAGTCAGATTAGTGCCATCTGGTCGGAGTAAAAAAGAAAAACATCTGCAATTCCATGGTTTAGCCACTAGATTCCTATATAGCTCTATGTAAAAGGCTTATAAACTCTCTAGTGGTTTTTAGGCATAAATACTTATTTTTATTAAGTTGTGGATCTGGATATATATTTAGACATTCTCAAAGACAACTTTTTGTAAAGGTTTAGATATTTTTGTTTGAAATTTTGGTTTGAAATGTTAGTTTTTGCATTAATTTTACTACAGTCTAACCTGAACACAGAGAAAGGCATTTTGTTACACATAACATCAAAATTAAACAAAAATGAACAGGAATGCTTTATTAGAGATTAATCAATCTGATTTCAACCTCTTATTTGAGTCTTCTAGATCAATTTTGCCATATTGTTACAGCCACACCAGTTCATTTGTGCGTGTATAATAATGTGTTGTTTGTGTGTCTCTGCGAGTGTGTGTAAGTGAGTGTGAGTATGTGTGTCTGTTTTGTACTCTTGATGTTTTAGTGCGTAACCCCTTCTTTGGTGTCTGTGTTTTGACTGCATTTTTGGCTGAATTATTGATTTTATTTCATGCATTTGCAAAAACATGGTTTTGCGTTACAGTCACACTAGTTCATATATGTGTGTCTGTGGGGGGTGGGCGTGGGCGGAGTGTGTCTATTTTGCACTCTTGATATTTTAGGGTGTCACCCCTTTATTGCTGTGCACTCTTTTTCTGCATCGTGAATGATTTGTAGATTGTACACACAAAAAACTCTGAATTTTCGTATTTTTGTGTATTTCCCATTCATTTCCAATAGCAGTCATTTTTGACCGCGAACAACACAAGTGTGACTATTTTTTTTACGACCATTTAGCTTTTTTGAATCAATTCCACAATTTTTTTTTGTGGTCACATAGTGACTGCCATAAAAGTCACCAAGTTTCGTACCATTTCAATGAAGTAGCAATTTTTAAAACTTCAAAAAAAAAAAAATTTCCGGTCTAAAATGACCGAACAACACCAGAGGGTTAAACATAAAATCATAATTAAGAGGTGTCTGATGTCATGTCTCCATCAAATACCTTAAAGGGATAGTTCACACAAAAATGAAAATTCTGTCATTAATCACTCACCCTCGTGTCGTTCCAAACCTGTAAGACATTTGTTCATCTTCGGAACACAAATTAAGATATTTTTGATGAAATCCGAGAGCTTTCTGACCCTGTAATGACAGCAATGCAACTGACACGTTCAAGGCCCAGAAAGGTAGTAAGGACATTGTTGAAATAGTCCATGTGACATCAGTAATTCAACACCGTAATGTTATGGAGCTACGTGTCAGTCTTCGCTGCGTGTTCACGACAGTACCACAATGCATGTGTGTGCATTCTTGTAAACAACAAAGATTGTCTTATTATTAGGAGATATTAGGGTCTGTATTACTTACCACTGAAGAAAGCATAACACCGTGTCTACACCAGACACAAGTGGTGCGGCGCAACATGACAAAAGACAATCGAACCCACTATAATCAGTGATGCCGTCTACAAAGGATGCGGCGTGACACAACACGACAAATCCCTGACAGTAAACTGATGCCTCATTCTATTTATGACATACTGGCACGAAGTTAAAATGATTTGCAATGGTCCCTTTGTCACGTCCAGTGTAGACAGCCTTTAGATGTTGCAACGCGACAGTCAACTTGGATCACGTGTGGCTTGATAACCAATCACATTACATCCTTGACATCACTGAATTTCAAACAGAGTTGTGCGACAGTCAATCGCCATCTACAGATACTATAGAAATAAAAGAGAAGTGCTTTAAACTATATCCTACCTTTTGCAAAATGTTTGGATTTCTTTTATAAAATGGCATTTATCGGTGTAAACTGAACATTTTTCAATTCAAAACTATTGTTTAATGACAAACAACCTGATAGGCGGTCGATTCATCAATAAGCTGTTTCCTCACAAAAGCTGTTTATTCAGCGTAGTGAAGCCTCTCCTCCATTGACATTCATTTAAAAACAGCCTCTGGTCTCTGTCCCTGCATACCACCAAAGCCACAGTGTTAGCATTAGCCATTACGCTTTTTTGGTTTAAGGTTGCACGCTTGCCTTCCAGTGCCTTTGGTAAACAAGGTGCAGCGCATCCGGGTTCTACGTCAGAACACCGGCTCCTGCGTCAGCAGCACCACACGCATGCATTGTACTCTCGAAGGGACACCACCTGGCAGTGAATCTGTTGCGGGACAGTAGATGTGATTTTTTTGGGACAATGCAGGACACGTGTGAGACAGATACATTTACTACTGTTATGCTATGTGAATCCTGATTTACATCCGTTGTCATATGTGTTTATTTATGTTTCTGAGCGAGAGAAACGCTGTCCGTTTTGTGTGAGAGTGAAGAGAATCCACCTGAGAGAAGAGATTTGTGCTCGCACATTTTGATGCGCCCTCGCATTACAATAATGTGCTCTTGACATTTTTTAATAAAATAAGAATATCGTGTTTTTCCGTGTGCGCTCAACCATTTCTGTCGGTGGTGCCAGATCATTTGATGAGGTCTGCACATCCTTTGCGCGAAAACTAAATAAAAAGCTTTCTTAAAAAGGCAAAAGAACGTATGTACGTTTTCTTAATGTGACTATTAAAAACCAATAGACTGATGAAAATGCAGGTCATTTTGTCAATATGCAACATGCGGGACAAGGGGTGAAAATGCTGTGCGGTACAACGCGATGTGGGACGGGTGGTCACCCTATACTCTCGTGAAGAAATACTGACATGGAAGAGAAGAAATCGTTGAAAAAGTTATTTTTGTTTTCTTTGTGCACAGAAAGTATTCTTGTAGCTTCATAACATTACGGTTGGACCATTGATGTCACATCGACTATTTTAACAATGTCCTTACCACCTTTCTGGGTCTTGAATGTGTCAGTTGCCTTGCTGTCTATGGAGGGTCAGAAAGCTCTCAGATTTTATCAAAAATATTTTAATTTGTGTTCCAAAGATGAACTAAGGTCTTACAGTTTGGAACGACATGAGGGTGAGTTAGGACTGAATTTTAAATTTTGGGTGAACTATACCTTTAAGCTCACAAATTTTAAAGACGAAAATCATATCATTAGTTATCTTTGTTATCAGAATTAATTGAATATGGATAGAATTTACATTTTTATAAATAATTGTACTACTTTGGTTTGAGCAGATGTTGCTATTTGTTCCAATTACCCAAAGCTGCTGTAACTTCTAATATAAAAAATTGGCAATTTATTAAGAAATATTCCTTCAATTTTTTTCTCTTTTTCTCTAATTAAAATGTTTCAAACTGTTTTCTTGGAAATATTTGTGAAAATATTTCCCATAAATTCTCAATTTCCTATTCCATTTTTTAAAAATATTCCTTTAATTAACAATTAGGCTACATCATCTTCCAGGAAGTGACATAGTGAGGAAAACAGCAGTGATTTTCATTGATGACATTCTTTATCATAAGGAATATTATTTCATTAATCTGTTACTTCTATTAGCTAAATTTAGTTTATATACATCTAAATTTAATTTAAAAGCAGAAGCTCAACAACGTCTAAAGACAATATTGAGTTTTAAAAAAATAATACTGTAAAATGTGTTAATATTTATTTTTATTTGATTTATTTGTAAATCTAAAAATTTAATCTAAAATTTAAAGTAAAAAAATAAAATAAACGGCAATGGATCTGTTGAATTTGACATTTTGGTTTGTCTCACTTTAAAACATAAAGTTTTAGATAAAGATAAAACTTTAGGGGGGAAAAATGACTTATTAGTTAATTTAATGTTTATGTAATGTTAATCTTCTCAATGAGTAATGACTAACTTTAACCTGTTAGGTTAATAGGACTAACTTATCCTGTTAGGTTCAATAAGCAAGTTATCATTTATAAAACATGTATGAGCTTGACCAGAGCACATTTCTGAAAGTCCCTACATTACACCACAAGCATGTTCATTTTATTCTTTCTTTCTTTCTAAGTTCTTAATAACAAGAATGACCCTTTTGTTCATCTGATACAGTGGAGGAGGAACTGACCGCTTATAAATCTGTGCTGACAGAACACCATGTAGAAGTAATAACTCACCAGAAACAAAGAAAATAAACATACTGATATGTATCAGGGGTTTTCACTCCCTCAAACCACTAGTCAATAATATCTGTCCTGTTATATCTGCTGAAATAGTACGGTGCTGCGCCATTCATGTGCAGTATAATCGACTCTTTAGCGTCCTCGTGTGGCTATCAATGGAACATCGTACTCATTAATATTGCAAGGACTTCACTTGTGAATAGCTTAAGGCCACTGTCTGCTAATATGCACGCCAGTGTTACAAATCTGGGTGTCATTTCTGATTCTGAATGGAAATTTGATAAGCACATTAATGCTGTAGTGATAAATAGCTTCTTCCAAATGAAAGCTATTGCAAAGCTGAAATCTGTCCTCTGGGTTATTCTGTTAGAATGTTTTACCACAATTTGTAGAGTGAAAACCACTTGAAAATAAAACTGAATTTATGGTAGATGAATAAACAACATAATCCAACATCAAATATAAAAAACAAAAACAAATTTTATCTTTATTACATCTAAATATTCTTGATAGTAATAACTTTTGCCTCCATAAGGTCTCTTACATATACACACAGTTCTACATAGCGATTTATCATGGCACAGATTTTTGTGCTTAGTAGCACAGATCACGGTTGTACAATAAACTGACGTAGTTGTACAAGACTCCATGGAACATACATTAATCTATACATTAAGTAGGTTACAGCAATGAGACCAGACAAAATGACGTTTTTGTTTTCCAATGCACAGAACATTATTATTAGTTTCTTTTTTTTCTTTTACACTGCTATTATTTCTTCGCTAGCCTTTTCAGCCAATACGGAATTTAGTTACACCTTTTCATTTGGCTCAAAAACTGAGGTGACTATAATAACATGCCATTAAAAAAACATGAAAAATCAAATCATAAAAACATGGTTCAAGTTCTCAGTACATCAGACCTTAAACACGCTTTACTGTTTAAAAACAGCAGATACTGAAAAGTAAAGTCTTTGGCTCACACTCATTCCCGGGTCAAACTAATTCAAGTTCATTTAATTGAGCATATAATCTGTCATTTATGTACACACACACACACACACACTTCCACTCACACCTGCACACACGCACAAACCTCCAAATGAAAATGAATGTCGCTGCACGGGCTTGTTTGCACACAAAACAAATTCAATTTGTCAAATGATAATGAACCAGTCACTTCAAATGCAACAGCTTGTCCATACAACGGTCTTGGAATCCACTGACCTAGATATGTCTTAAGGAGTAACACCTCCTTGCAATATTCTATCTATGGCTACACGTTACATGAACAAATACGCACACACGTACAAGCCTACACCCATGAGTCAGGTGAGGCCGGGTAGGGCTGAGTTCTGTATGAAGGCCTGCGTGTGGTGGAGTAGAAGTCCACGTAGTTGGTATTGGGTTTGAGCACCTGCCTCTCGCTCACCACGGGATAACGAACCGGCTCGTCCAGGTACGCATCCTCGTAGCCCATCGGAGACGACAGGTACATTCCGAAAGTGTCATAGGTGCTTTGATTTCCCTCCTCTGGGTAGTAGAGCCGGCCATGCTGAAAGAGTAGACACAATGGGTGCCAAACTGTAAAAGTTTTTCTAAACAGTCAACAAAAATCCAGGGACTTTATCTGAAAATGTTTTTTTTTTATTATATACATTCGTCCGAAAGTTTCGTATGCTGAAAAATTTGAAATGCTGAAAAAAACTTGTGCAAGCATTTTGAGAGGTGTTTGTGCATGATGAATTTTTAGGATGACGAATACAAAAAAACAAAACTTTTTTTCTTAAACATAGGCAACAAAAATCCAGCGACTTAATCTGAAAATGTTTTTTTTATTATATATATTCATCCGAATTTTTCGCATGCTAAAAAATAAATACGACCTTACGTTGTGTCAATTACGTTTACACACTGCCTCCAAAACTTTTGTCCGTGATAAAAAAAAAGTTTGGGCCGGGTTCAATTTTCTGCATTTTTTGCATCCACAGCAAGCATTTTGAGAGGTGTTTGTGCATGATGAATTTTTAGGATGACGAATATGAAAAAAGTAACTTTTTTCCTAAACATAGTCAACAAAAATCCAGTGACTTTATCTGAAAATGCTTTGTATATGTGTGTGTGTATGTGTACATATATATATATAACACTTTGTATTTATTGCTTGTCTCTTTTTTTTTGTTATTTATTATTTAGGTTCCTATTTTGTTTTTCAGCCTGGTGTTATTTTAGTATCACTGAGATACTGTTAAATAAATATTACTAATACTATTAAATATTTTGGTGTATATTATTATTGTTATATATATATATTTTTTTGTATTTCCTGTTTTTATTTACATTTTTAGTTTTACTCATTTTGTTAAGTGTTTTTGGCATTTTTATTAGTTATTGTTTTTTTCAACGTGTCTACACAGTTTTTTTTCAAAATCTGATTTCATTATTTTAGTACATCAAGATAAACGAAAATAAGAAATGTTGAAAAAGCTATAAAACAAGTTTAAGGTCTTTTAAATCTTTTTATTTTAATAAAAATGAAGTTTTTTGTTTTAATTTTAGTTAAGTATAATAACAATATACAATCCCATACTAAAATCATCTTATCCTATATTTTATGTCAGAAGGAGATCTCAAATTGTCATTCCGGTTATAATGATTTTAACATTAAACGATAATTGAAAACCTAATATTTGCATTAAAGCTTTAAAAGTCTGGCACAAAAATGTAGTCCAATTATCACATGCAATTTGTCTCTTCAGACCAATACGTAAAATAAAATCTGTCACATCGATGGCATGTGAATCTGTTCATTCATATTAAAATGTTTATCACGCAGACATTTCGTGTTGCGTGAACTGGCCTTAGTCTTGTAGTGTCATGATATATCCCAACATACATTATTTTTATTCATTTAGTTTGAGATGGTACAACTAAATTTATTAAGACTTAGAATAAGAGATATGTGTTTAAAATCTTACAAAAAGTGAATATTTTACCTTAAATCTTAAAAAAATGAATTCTATAAGGTGTGTGCTTCTAAACCCAGATGCTTTTCACCACAGATTATTTGTGGGCAATGATCAAGGAATAAACCCAATGGATTACGTAAACTTCATCTGTTGGGATTAGACGCATTAAATCCACGTCAGTGGTTATCATTTACAGTGGGCATATGGCATCTGGGTTCAGCTGGCTTCAGATTCAGCAATTTCTTCCTACTTCCTTCATTTCTTCAGCTCACCTGTGATCTGCGGGACTCCTCGGCTGACGGAGAGGGATAGGAACTGATAAAATAGGCAGACTGCTTTCCAGACCCTAAACATAGTTAAACACAAATATTAAAACATGATTTCTATCGTATTAATAGAATGAATGCTTTTCTATTTAGCAGGTACAGTTATAGCCATCCATGTTCTCTAATAATTTGATGTTTAAAGGTGTTATTATTATCTTTTATATAAATGTACAGTCTGTGGTGAAGCTCTAATTCTGTGAAGCACAGTTAGGGCAGAGAGCAGGGCTGAGGGTTAGATGGGTGGAAACGGTTCAACAGCCCAACAGGCCTAATGAAGACTTGACGCATTCTGAATCACAGCCACATAATCAGACCCTCCAGGCCGAAGTACCACCAATCAATAAAGAGTAACTACGGAGGTCAAGTGCTCTTAAATGAATGACCATTACAGCTTCCGACCAGACAGGGGAATAAAACTGATTGCTCTATTAGTTGAAGAGAGCATGGGTGAAATATCTATTAGCTCATCAGTCCAGCTTCTTAATTCACAGACAGATTCTTCTGTTGTTTTCCAAAAGTGATGTACCATAAGACTATGCTGCATATTTCTGAGTGAAACTGAATATTCAGGAAGTAATGATGTATATAATGGGACTTAATAAATAGTGATAATGAGAGAAACTGAAGTTTATTGGTTAATATTGTTCTCACATCAGTAGCAAAGTCAAATCAGAAACATGTTTTCAAATCAGAAAAAAAAAGTATTACATTTTGACGGAAAATTCTAAGAGCATTTTTTCTTTAAAATAACATGAATTGTGCACAATTAGGGTCTGGGTATATTTAAAAAAATACCTTTTGTCTGTTTTGAAGTGGACAGAGGACTCAAGGAAAGCTCACCTGTATAGTGACTTGTGTTTCTGTTGGCGTCTCCATAATAATTATGAAGTTGCATAGACGACTGGGTCCTCCGCTGATTTAAGCGATGACCTCTTATACCCAACATGGCAGGGGAAGAGGTGGCACTGCCTCCTAAATGTGGAAAATAAATAAATAAATAACGATTAACAAACCAATGCAGAGTATAAAGAAAAACAGGAGAATAAAAATAAGACAACCCATTAATAAATATTAATATCAGCATTTATTATTGGAAGTGAGTCATTTCTCAGTAGCTTCTACAGAATCACATTTCCTACAATTCCTTGCTGTTATAATGGTCCACCTGATTGGATAACAGGTGACATCTGCACATTGCTGGTTGGCAGAGTAGGTTGGGAACGGTAGCGGTCTCGTTCCAGTGTTGACACTGGGGTGATGAAGTGGTTCTGGTTCCATCCATCCTGGTGATGCAATTACAAAGGGTCAACAGAGACACAAAATATTTTCAGTCAATTTCAAGTCATTCTGAGTTGTAACGTTACTGTTGTTGTAATGATTGATATACAGTTGCTATGAGTAAGACATTAAACACATTAAGTAATATTTTTCTAGTTGCAAGCACAAAACGAAAAGTGCTGTAGACATCGTGACTGCATTGAACTGCTCGTGACGAGGCTTTTGGTTTGGTACGCATTAAGCCAACCAACGATTCATTGGACTAATTCTATTACATTTGGAAAATAAAAGAGCTTAAAGTGTGTGAAATATAATGTTCTCAGTGCCACTGCGCTCAACAAGGCAGCCCAAACGACGTAACAGGCACTGCGAAAGGCCCCGCGATAACCTCCCCTTGCTGGGTTGCGTTGAAAGACGATGATCTTGCCAGAGATATTGTCAAAAACATCAATTATTCGCAATATTAAGAGGATTTGGCATTTCCAGTTAGTAGGCCTGTTACATTCTTATTTTTATTAGGCCTATTATTTATTACAGAAGTTTACTTTTATTATTTTCAAATTAAAATTACAATTAATTGTTCTTATAATAATTTATCGTGATAATCCAATTCCGCCTATATGATACAATATTTAGCTATTTTATCTCAATTAAATATTTTAAAACAGTTCGATACACAATGCATTATAAATAATAATTAAAATATTAATATCGTAGTCACTAATAAAAAAATCAATGAAATAAAAAAGTTTATCTACAATCAGACTTTCAAAAATAACCCGCTTTTAATACCAATACGTTTCTTCTCATTTTTTCACTATGTATGGCCACAAGAGAACATTATGAATTAAATTAAAATATGTAAGAAGATATACCTATTATCAGCATATGTTGAAGATCACTTTATTGAGAATATGCTGGCCAGATGCTCCAATATTACGCTTTTTTACTTTCACTTTCTGCATAGTGAATTGACTGAGATGAAGATGTTCACCAGCATAACTCTTGCACAGAGTTTGCACATTGTTTGTGTGATATCCATTGGCTCGCCTTCATGGTTTAAAACAGAAATATTTCCAACATTGCGACATAACCAATTAACCCCCCCACCCCGTATCGAAAACGTACCAAACCGTGACACCCCTTTGTCGTATCGAACCAAACCGTGAATTTTGTGAACCGTGACACCCCTAATATATATATATTATCTGAAAGCCCATTTTTGTTTCTTAATAGTCAGGTTGACGTTCTGGAAGAACACGATTTTGTTTAGTTAATCACATTGTTTCTGAGTTTTAGTTTCCTAGATTTTTCAAGTCATGTCGAACAGATTGTATTTACAAATTGAATGGACATGAACACCACCACAATGGTGATGTTGGTGTAAATTTGTTAAAATGAATGAAATTATATATATATATATATATATATATATATATAAATAAAGTTGAATGTATAAAATGCCATTGTATTGTACAATTATGACAGAAAATATATAATTCAATTTATAGAACCTTCATAAACTTAGAGTTTAGAAACTTAGAGTTAGAAATAGAGTTAAAAAATCTTGCTGAATTTTATGTAGAAGTAGTACATCATTTTGGTCCCACCAAATTGACTTGAACACACCTGACATCATAATTACAACTTCCCAGGAGGACTTGAACGCATCTTATTTCCTGTTAGTCAACATGGTTACTGATTTTGTTCACCACCTTTTTTGTGTTTGGTTGCTTGTATATGTTGCCTTGTTTGCCTCTTTAGTTTGTCGGTTATTGTTTATGTTATGGTGCTCTGTGTATCATGGTGTCAAGAGTTCTATGCTATTGCTATTCTTTGCTACTATTGATGAGCTTTTGTTTTTGTAAATAAAATTATATCGCTATATATTCCTCACTGGAAAACAAAACAAAAATATTGATTGTGAACATTTTTGCAGTGCACACTCATATTTTTTGCTGTGCACTTGTCATGAGAACATCAGGATGTCACGAGAACATCAGTGTCCCCCAGCACAGAGCAATAGTTGAGACCATGTACCTTTTTGTAGAAGGTACGCAGATCTCTGTACTGCCACAGAGTGTTGAGCACCTGAGCTGCTGCCTTGACCACCTTCATGGAGTACCTGCCACAGAGAACAAGATATTATTCTAGATATACAAGGACATCTTTAAAAGAAAAAAAGAAAAAAAAAGATTTTGTTATGAAACAGTGTGGCAACGGCAAACAGCCCACTTCAAACAGCCCATAAAAAGAGGTATGCACCTCTCCCCACGTCCTCTGCTGATTGTAACCAGTTTGTCGATGCCGCCCGTCTGGGCGAGAGCACGGGCGTTCTCCATATTCCTGCTTGTGACCTCGTGCAGCGCACAGCAGACCGCCGCCACCGTCTCATCCGACAGCAGGGAGGGCCCATTGCCAGGGAGACGAGTCACTAGGTCCCGCATGGCGTATTTTCCTATCAAAGCAACCGAATTCAGGAAACATTTATTTTAGAAGATGCAATGCAGTTTTTAATGGCCACATAAAACCGACATATAATAAAAATGGAATGTAAAGAGTTCACAGCAATAAGTTTGAGTGACTGACCAATGAGCTCCTTGTTCCTGGCGTCCAGAGCCATGTTCCGTAGAGCAGTGGCCACAGAGCAGACCACCCTGTCATTATCCATTCTTAGTAGCTCCACCAGAATGGGCAAACCCTTCTCTTTACGTACAGCAGCACGGATGTAGGCCGCAAACTGAACGGAGAAAGAGAGAGAAAAAGAAGGTTATTATCTTCCAGTGAAACAGGAATTTGGAATGTTTGCTGAAGCAGTGAAAGTGTTGGAATCAAAACACTATATCTCTAGTCTACTCCTAACTTTAAAAGCATTTCCAAAAAAAACGGATGCAAAGAACAGAAAATAAAAACCATTGCTGTATTAGAACCTTGAAGCTACATTTGGTCAAATAGTGTGTGTGTGTGTGTGTGTCTGTGCAGGACATATCCTTCATCCACCAGTCAATTATGGCATTCATATAATTCAGTTCTATTTTGAACACTGCGGCTGTATAATTCTGTTTATATTATAGTGACCACAAGCAGCCTACCCTCCAGGTTCCGGCAGAGAGATTCTGCAGAGACCCAGCCGCCCCTTCCAGCGTGGCTGGGTTTGAGCTCTCTGCCAGCAGAGTGAGGTAAGGTTTTACCACAGATGGATGCCACAGCATCTCTGCTCCCTTTGGACTTCCAGAAAATCCTGGAATAGGCCCCACACCATCCCACTGCATCAAAAGATCACACAAATAGTGATAAGTTAGTTTTAGATGTGAACATTCTGTAAAAATTTCTTTATGTAGTAACAAATAAATGGGTTTTTGTAAACATAAAATGTGAAAAACAAACATATTTATTTCAGTTTTTTGTTTAATTGATTATTTTTGTAATATTATTTATTATATAATCATTAATCATTTCAAATGACAACTCATTTTCAAATAAAATAAAACTAGAAAAATAATTTTATAGAAGCTGCACTCAAAATTAAATATTTTGTTCAAATATAAAGTAAAACAAACTTTTAGAGCTGAGCTGAAACTGAAAATTAGTTACAGGAATTTCCATGGCTTTTCCATAACATTTTAATTTCCATGACTTCCAGAGCTGGAAATCTCAGTTTTAACATTTACTGATGTTTCCAGGTTTCCCATGACTATTGGCTGAAAAACAATTCTTTTAAATGTACAGCTTTTGGTGTAGCTTTGCTCTTATGAAACATCTGTCGGCTTGTGCAAAGCTATTTGCAAAATGAATTTCTCTTTCCAACAATCCCAAATCATTTGATAACTCAGCACAAAAGCAGTTATAAGCTTTCAGAACATGGAATCTCATTTTATTTAGTGATAGATTACCTGCTGATCCTGCCAGGACCTCTTCTTCTTCTTCTTTCTGAGCCCCCAGCAGCTGTAGTCGGCCTGTTTACTGGCGGTGTCAGGGCCCAAGAGCATGTCCAGATCCTGGGTTCCCATCAGCCGAGACGGAGGCATCTCCAGCTCAAGACGGTATGACAGGTTCCTCAAAGTGCACACACAGTTTTCCACAATCTAAATACACAGCAAAAGAGAAAAAGGGTAAGGAAAGAAATGTATAATACTCTGGAGATCGACAGGCCCAATCCTCATTATACTCTCCTGGATATTCTTCAGAAATTACAAATCACAATAGCTTTGTTCCATTTAAGAAAAGTTTAAATTAAATACAATTTAAATTTAAATTAATTTTCAATGCTTCCTATTCCAGCAGATGGCATGCTAAGACAAAGATTTCCTAAAGAAATAACCAAAGCTCCACAATGCTGTGCTCCACCACTAGAGGCACTCAATATTTTCTGGCCCTTCAAGGAGTGGCACAGAAAACATGCAACACCTTTTTATAAGCATCATGAGCCTCTGCCAGTTCCCAGCTGTCATTGGATATACAGACTGAAAATTAGTCAAATATCTGGCAAGAATGTATCAAACATGTTCCAAATATTACCAACAATCTATAGACTGTTGTACATCAGAACTGGATGGTTTCAGACATATCCTTTATGCAATTCCAAGAATATCTCTAACCTTGCTGTCATAATCAGAGGTGTTTACACAGGTTTTGATTATATAGAGAAGGGAATCAATCAGCCCTTCACAGCAACGCATCTGCCTTCTGGCCTCTTCTCCAGCTGAGCTCAGGTTCCTGACACACATACACACACACAATCATGCAGTCAATACAATGGTTATCTGATTTAGATAAAAACAGTCATTATCACTTGGAAATATAAAAAGTATAAATAGTGATAATCTCTGAGGATGAAGAGTGATGCTGCTACTACCAGTGATGTGCAAAACTATACATTATAAAAATCAACTAGTCAGCAGGTTACCTAAATGACTATTGATTAATTGATCTTAACAGGAAGCCCTGTATAATTAGGCTGGTACACCTTTACATGAGGCATACCTGAGGCAGCCAGTGGTGTTCCTCAGCACCAAAGATGAGTGCAGTTTGAGTTTCTGGTCCTCTCGCTGAGGGGCCGCACCCCACCCAGAGTGAGGGATAATGACCGTGTTGGTAAGCGGCCCAAGAGCGTCCCGAGTGATCGTCATCTTCACAGAATCACATGACGACAGGTTCCACAACACTCCTGTCAAACATGGTATATAACATATTAAATGCAACAGTACAGTATTAAAAATAGAGAACTAGAAGTGCAACATTCTAAAATATAAAATGAACAACAATATAAAATGAAGGAATCTAATTTACGAATTAATAAACAGAATAAATTACTTATTTCAACCCACTACGTACGCTGGCAAAAAAATTGCTAATGACCAATACATTTTTTAGTTGCTACACACAAAACACAAACATATATATACTCTGGCAGTCAAAAGTTTGGAATGATTAAGATTCTCTTTTGCTAACCAAAGCTGCATTTATTTGATCTAAAATATAGTAACAACGGCAATATTGTGAAATATTATTCCAATGTATTACAACTGTTTTCTATTTTAATACACTTTAAAATTTAACTTATTCTTGTAATGCAGTTACTCCAGTCTTCAGTGTCACATAATCCTTCTGAAATCATAACGACAGACATTATTTATTCACCTAGTGTGAAATTTAGTCACATATGTGAGTAATTTACTCGCGGTTGTATTTTATAAAATGACTAATTATTTTAAGTAACTTCATTTAATCCATGTTTAAAAATGCACTTACATGTAGCAATGATTAACTTATAAATTATTTTGATTTAAATAGCATTTTATAAAAATCTTTTGAATCTTTTGTAGCTAAATGCCATTTATCAAATTAAAACATGCCATTGAGCAGTTTACAGTACATATGGGAGAAGATTTTTTTTGTTTAAACAATTTTAGAGTTTGCATTGATAAGAGGCTGAAAAATAATTTTTAGGTGATCTATTTAGGTATAATAAGCAATTCAACACACTTGATCATTTAACATAGCTCATTAGAAAAAATGAGACACACATTCAGAGGTGTGTAATAAAACTGTGAAGAGGCAGTGGGAGTGTAACAAAAAAATCCCGCAGATAGAGTTCATTAACACAAAATAGTCCCTGTGGTTATGACTATGTGTGTGAGCAGAAAGAGCTCTGTCACTGCTGAACAAACTTGCTGCCTCTGTTTGAGAAATGGCAGTAAAATAAACTGTATGCATCAAGAAAACTGCTTGGGAGAGTAGAATTTCCCCGTATCTATCTAGCAATACTTAGGATATCCAGCTTGGAGAGAGAGTGTGTGTGCGTGCAAGATTGTGTCAGCTCAGCTTTTAATCAAATACTTTGTCCCACATTAATCACAGCCACGAGTTCCACTGACTGTAATCTCTGATCTGAGCTTCACAGCGCAAACTGATCTCACCACAGGAACGAAAGAAAGCGAGTTGGAAAAAGCGAGACAGAGGAACAGAGAGGGAGTGAAAAAGCCAAAGAAAGACTCTCTTATGGCAGTCAGTCATGTGACCCCACACACCCACTCACCGGTTACCAGCTCTCGCACTTCAGTGTCTGGGGTTTTTCTCAACAGACGAACCAAAGCTGGGATTCCACCGGAATTCCTCACACACACTTTATTATCATCGGTGGCTTTTCCGTACACCAGGTTCCGCAGAGCTCCGCAGGCGTTTCGCTGAACTTCCAGGGTTTTGTGGTCAAGCAGATCCACCAGGTGCCGGATCCCCCCCAGTCGACACACCTGAAAACGTACAGTAAGAATGTGCATGTGTTCACATTTGTGCTTTTTTGTTTGTTTATGCAGTCTGCAAATGCAAAAGCACAAACACTGTAGCTTTTTTCAGCAGTGACCGGTAATTTATTCAACAAGAAATGTTAAAACACTTCATATATCACATTATTTGCACAAACAGCTCTGTAGCCAAGTATTAATGTTTTTGAAAGAAGTCTCTTATGCTCACAAAGGCTGCATTTATTTTTTTGATCAAAAATACAGTAAAAACTGTTATACTGGTAAATATTTTCTAAATATCAAAAATGATTTAATACATTTTAAAATATCATTTATTCCAGTGAAGGCAAAGCTGAATTTTCAGCAGCCATTATTTCAGTCTTAAGTGTCACATGAACAGCTGTGGGACAAAACTTATTATTTTATTATTATTATAAAAAAAAACTTGCATTATTATATTATTGTCATTGTCACTGGCCTTTACTGTTACTTATGAATTAAAGTGTCTTTGCCTTAAATTAAAAGTATTAATTTTTCAGACCCCAAACATTTGAAATATACAGTTATTTTAAATATTGATACCTCATCCTGCACTACACAGATTTACGTCCAAGATTTTTGTCCAATCAAATGCGCATAAAGAATTTAAATAATGCTTAATAATCTCTTAATGGTTAGGCTTTGGGTTAGGCTTAAGCTACAATAAGTCAACTGTATTTGAGAAGAACAGAAGACATAAATCGGATGTGTCTATTTTTATAGCATGCATGCATGTGTGTGTGTGTGTGTGTTTGTGTGTGTAACCATACCTCTGCCTTTATGCGGTTGTCTCCATAGCAGAGATGCTGTATGTATGCTGCAGCATTGGCCTGGACAGAAGGGAAATGATGCTGCAGCATTCGGATTACCTCTGGCAGCTCGGGGTCTCTCCAGGCAAACTCCCTAACCCCCCCACAGGCACAGAGAAAACAGATGTCAAACACAAATACAAATATGAAAAATGTCCACATTTGACAAATAAATGTTTGCAGATTTGAATAAAATATACATAATTACTTGTGTTTACATGTTAGCACTAGGACAAATAACTAGACGCATAATAAAATCAGCCCAGCTTCTATTTTTTCCAATCGCATTTGTCATTAAAATATGCACTGCAAATGTGAATGAGCACTCAGGCGATCTGGTTTACATTTTCTGACAAGCTCTCGCTCTGTCTGCAAAATAAACATGCTCAGAAATATGATTACAAAGCAACATGCACAAAAGTAGTGGAGGCTCAACAAATCAAATAAGTTGGAATAATGCAGCAAAAAGGGAAGATACATGCTGTGTTTCATTTACAAGCAAAGCCTCCATTGTTTAAATGTCAATGACTTCAAAGCTGGCCCTAAATCATACATGATTTTGGAATAACTGGGTTCAGCTTTTCACCTGGGATCTTTGTGAACACTGTCTATGGAAGGCGAGCGCGTGACGGCGTTGTCGACGGCAGCTGCATGCCTGGTGTAGTTCGAGTCGGTTTGGCAGTAATGGGAGGGACGATAGGTGTCAGAGTGAGTTGCCATGGAGCCCATTGAGAATAACCCCCGCTGGTACCTCAGAGTGCTACACTGACTAGTGGTCCTTTGTAAAGTACCAAACCCTGAGTGAGAGAGTGAGCAATACAGACATTGTAAAGATTAACACTGTGGAAACGTCAGAACTCATTCACTGAGTTTGCAAAGATAGCAGTGGTGCATGAAGGACATTCGTCACATACCTGTATTGTTTCTGGAGATAGCGCTCTGGGAGCCGTGCGTGGGGCTCTGGTACAGAGGGTTCTGGAAGGTTCTGTCTTCATAGATTGGCGTGACGTGGCAGTCAGGGGAGCGGGCCTCTTGGCCTAACTGGCTGTTCTGACTATAAGAGGTTTGCAAGCCTAGAAGATCAGAGATTTACAGCGCTGTTTAGTAAATTTATTGTCTTTGACATTTTTTTTTTCTTAAATATGTCTACGTAGTTTTTTATTTAGTACTTAAACTAATTTGCAACCAGCTGGAATAAAAAGTTTTTTTATATTTCAAGTAATGCTCCGGTTTCCCCCACAATCCAAAGACATGCAGTACAGGTGAACTGGACAAAGTAAATTGGCCCTAGTTGAGTGAGTGTGTGTGTGAATGAGTGAGTGAGTGTGTCCCAGCACTGGGGTTGCACGAGTTAGTGCACTCTCAGGGCTGGGTTGCGGCAGGAAGGGCATCCGGCGTAAAACGTGCCAAATCGGCTGTGCGGATCACTCTGCTGTGGCGACCGCTGATAAAGGGAGCAAGCCGAAGGAGAAAGAGAGATTATATTTCAAGTAATAAAAATATTTCTTACGGTTTAGTGCCTACCCAAAATTGCATACCCAATTACCCAACTCTTGGAGCATAATTACTGAATCTACTGACAAACCTTGTGAATGCTTGTAGTGACATTGTACAGTGTGCTCATGGTTTTAAGAGCTGCAGGGCGTGTATAACCACGCAACCTTGTGAGACTGACATTCACAACCAGAACTTTCAATGGAACACATCTGACTACAACCTAATCAGAAACCTGAATCACAAACTTTGATTTCTGCCTTCAAAGTATCATCTGACTATCATCAGACATTCCAGTAAGTATTGATAGGCAGATATATTGACCAGTTTGATTAATTAGGCAATATTTGGCCATTGTGAGATAACTGCATCAGGTGATAACCATGCTCACTTGATCTACAGTGTTAGCTGTGTTAGTATAATTTGGTAGGGCTGGGGAAAAATATATAGATTGCTGATAGTGATTCTTAAAATCCCAAAAACTTTTACTGCCTATTTTCATTTCCTGCATGAAAAATATTCCATTTGCAGTTGCACTGAATGTGAAGCAAGAAAAGGGCAGTCTATTATAAATTTTTTTTTGCATGATGCCTGTGAAAGGTATGTGCAACCAGTGTAAAAAATTACTCATATTAGCCAGTTCTTTTTAGTGAATTAAAAACACACAGCACGACCAGTGTAGCCTCATTTCTGAAACGAATGACTCTTTTAAACCAGTTCTTTTCATGAATTAAAAAAATGAACTAGTCTGAAAGAATTTATTGCTCTAGAATTTACAGCACTTGCAGAGAGATTCATTTCTAAGCAAATGGACATAGACAATAAATCAAAATAAAACCTACAGCTTGAGAATCAGAATCTCAAAACCATGGTACAGTGCTGATAATATGGTATGAAATGATTACCGTAGTCAGATACTGTAGTATTTGCACGGTCCAGGGGGCTTAGATATACCATGGTATTGTCATGGTACTTCATGTTCAAACGAATAAGCAAACTAAATATACTATAAATATACTAAATATACATATACTATGACTAAATGTCAGTGTAACATTAGCACTGAAATGCCTCAGTTGGGCTCATAAAAGAACTTTCCTCACATGTCAATCAGACACCAGCAATATAATAAAGCAAAGTGTGAACTGAACAAAGCTGCACAGTTTGCTGGTTTGGAACAGCCATGCAGAATTCAGTGAGTTTGTCTTTCATAAATTTCTAATCACTTCATACATCTCCAAATTCAGCAATAGTTCTTTCTGAAGGGCTTGGAGTTAAAAGCATAGTTTTCAAAGGTTTTACATCATGCATGATCTACAGAGAAATACAGCATAAATGGGGCAGTGGGGCACATCTGAGAAAGTCTCCCACAGAGCCAGAATGTGAGATTATCATCAGAGTAATCCTACAAAACACTAGAGCACACAAGCATAAAGACACGTGCGCGCACACACACATTTGCACAGTCAATATCCATGCAGCTCCGGTTTCATGTGGATGTTTATTGCAGATGGAATTGAGACTGTAATAGATTTCGAAACAATATACTATACAGGCCCTATATGAATGCATCTCAGCAGTTTCAATTCACAAACTCATATGCGCACACAGCATCTCATAATCAGAGGGTTATGATTATTCAGGTAGGAGCAATTACTAGGATCCTTTTTTGCATTTTTATGAGAACCAATTTGTGTCAGTCTCCCTGAGTTTATGTCCAGAGATATGTGAAGTTTTCTTCCTGTGGCTCTTGTAATTGAGATTTTAACAGACAGAATACACTATGTCAGAGACTAAACTGTGAAATGCTTAATGAATTCTTCACAATTTTTTCCAAGTTTTGAAAATTCACCTCACGAGAGGATTTTCAGGAAAGAAATACCTTCTTAAGCCAGGGAAGATTTTATAATCCGAACCAAACACACACCGATAAGTGACAGCATTACTAATCCTCGTATAATATAGTGCACATACAAGGCTAAGAAAGTTTCACACATATTCAAGTCTGTGTCCTTAAATCCGTAACTTTTCAAGAGTGGTGCAGAAATTGTGTTTGATAGGGTTCTGGCTTGGTCAGGATAAAGGAGAAATTCATTTTATGGATTTAAACTTCATGGAAAAAAGTTTTATGAATCAGAAAATTGTTGGTTGCTTCAAGTCAAGTTTGGGATTGATAAGCTTTTTTTGTGTGTTTTTGGAAGAAATCTCTTATTCTTACATCTTATGCATTAATTTAAATAAAAATACAGTACAAACTGTAATAGTGTGAAATGTAATTTATGCCTGTGACATCAAAGACTGTATTTCAGTGCCACATGATCCTTAAGAAATCACTCTAACATTCTGATCTGGTGCTCAAGAAACTTTTTTTTATTATTATCACAATTGAAAAAGATTGTGCTACTTAGTATTTTAGTAGAAACTACAATGCAATGTTCATTTGTAATATTATAAAATATTAATTCATTTAACAAAAAATAAAATCTTACTGACCCCAAACCTTTCAAAAGTAGTGTAAAAACTCCTATCCTTACTAATAATAGAACAGTTTGTGTGTGTAACCCACCTGTAAGGCTATCCGGTCTTGAAAGTACCATCCTCTCAAAGATGTCATAAGCCCGAGACCCAAAAGAAGAGTGAGTGCTGTCATATGCACGTGTATCGTGCTTCCCCAGGGTCCCATACTGCTGAGGCTGAGCAGTCATACCGGCCCGCAAGAGTGTTGGAGACTCAGACTCTGACCCCGTCCCATTTCCATGCCGTCCCAAGTAGCTGGAGTGTACTGGGTCGGGAGCATGGCTGGAGGCAGGAGGCAAGGTGGTGCCAGGAAATATACTAGGTAGAGGACGAGGTTCTGAAACAATGGGTGAGCCATAGGGGCTTCCGAGAGAAGTACGCAGAGGCTGGCGAGACGCAGGCGGGGACGGGGTGTAGAGTGGGGACGGGGCACGAGAGGGAACAGAACTGACGCGCCTCATGACACGGCCACTGCTGCCCACCTGAGAAACAGATTACATACAATCAAACACTATAACCATCATACATACACACTACACTACACATTTTTAAAAATACTGTAAGACGGGGGTGTCCTGGAGGACCATTGTCCTGCAGAGTTTAGCTCCGACCCCAATTAAACACACCTGAAGCATTTAATCAAGGTCTTACTAGGCATACTAGAAACTTCCAGGCAGGTGTGCTGAGGCAAGTTGGAGCTAAACTCTGCAGGACAGTGGCCCTCCAGGACTGAGTTTGGACACCCCTGCTGTAAGATGAATGACAAATCAGGATTGAGATCAGCTAAGGACAAAAAACTTAAACCAGTGCTCTATGCACGAACACTTCCCCATTTAGTCTCAAAATTAAGCACAATATTAAATCTTGGAAAAGGGTCACACAGGAGGACAAGGCAATTTTAATATGACCCACCTTCACACAACAGGTATTTAAAGCTTCAGGAACTCATTCGTAAGATTTCATATAATAAAAAGATAAGTTTACTAGCCTACAGTTAACAATATGCATAAGACACTACAATACACTATAAAACACAATATGCTAAATAAATTTAATATTTAATAATAACTCTAATAAATTAGTTATTATAATAAGTTTCACAAAACAACACTAAAATTCAGTTACTAATATTTATGTGTATTTTTGCTTTCAAACATGAAACCTAGAGAGCTTTTATTTTGGCGGAAAACATGAAGTCTTTATACCTTTTATTTTGTTGACAAAAAAAAATTCTCGTGACTAATTTGGGAATATGGTTATTGGCACATGCTGGGTTTTCAAATGCATGTTATAAGTGACCCAAACTCACAGCTCTTGCAGAGATAGAGATCGTTTGGAACAGCATTTAGTGCGAACCAATTCTCTCTGAAAACACCGGATAGTTGCGTGTAGAGAAACACAGCGCCGCGTTTCACTCTGAAATATTTAGCGTATCAGACTACATATTTCTGAAATTACAGCCTTTGCGATTTTATAATCGCACTAGATGATGAGGAACACCGTTTCATTTTCTAGCAAACTCATTTACCAGCATTTGCCGCTGGGCGAATGCTAATCTTGGACCCTGCAAGAGATGCAAAGGGTGTCCCGCACACAGCCGATAGATGGCGCCGCTAGCTCTTGCAGCGCTGCCGGAAGAAGTATATGCATGTAATATGTTTAAAAACGCAGGACTTTACAGTATGTTTAGTGATTATTTAACTCCATACCGACATCTCAGGTCGGGAAAAAAAACAAACAAAAAAAATCCCTGATAAAACTGCACATATATAATTTAAATTTAAAGACAACTGGAAAAGCCTAATAACCTATGCAAAGTGAAATTAAGCAATTTCTCTCTTATGTATTTGTATTCATACCTGTGCTGAGGCCTGTCCTTCAGCCCTAGAACTCATGGCGAGGGTGGGGCTTCCACTGGGGGCGGAGCTTGTCGACTGGGACCTCCCTTCCGATCGTCTGGGCGTCACTGTGTTACTATAGTAACCACTCACCTCCTGATATCCACTATCTGAATACGAATTCATTTGAGTAGAGCTGCGTGAGTTTGGCGCAGACCCTGAGCAAAGGAAACAGCGAGAAAAGGGCACACCAGAAAAATACTGAGATAGACAAAATGTTTTCTGTTCGGAAATGGTAAAACAATTCTATTTGAACTATGGATTTCTAGGTTAAATACAACCTAAGCTCTATCAATAGAAACTGTGGCCTGTTGTCGATTAATGACGACCCCTCTTTAACTTTGTAAAAATGAATGAGAAACATTTACTTTCGTACCAAGTCGACAATGAACATAAACAAGTACCAGTTTTACTGCAGTATCGGTAATTGGTGCAACTGATCTTTCATGTGCAGCTGTATTATGTAAAAAGTAATTTATGTCTCATGTTAATGTAAACAGACAGGACAAAAAAACAAGATGTTCTCTAGTTCGCTACTATTTGCGTATTTTAAGTGATAGCACAACGTTGTTAGAACCTGCACTGCCATCTATCGACGGAGTTCAGTATGATCGTCCCTGAGTTGTGTGTAAATTCTTAAAAAGCGGTCTACACAATAATCCCCTTACCTGTCCAAAAACATCACATCCTACATCAAATCTTTCCACTCTGTGTACGCTGTGCATACATTTGCGCTCGTTTTTGTCTTTGTTGGTCTTTCTGTGTTCTGGCTCCAGACCTTTTCTGCTTCGGTGGTACAAGTACTGAATCTCCCTTGTTCCATTGTCTAACTTTGCTTTTGTGTCACCAAACAACACTACGCTACCAGCGTATCTACAGCCAATGAGGTGAGGATTTTCGGGTTACGTCATTTCAACATGGCGAATACTGAGAGGGGTGACCCGCACCATGTATAATTAAAACACTTTTATAGAAAGTTATTATGAGTACAGTGAGTGTACACCACTGAAATGACACAAATATTTTATATGTTATTATATGTTAACATTTTAAAATGAACACCAAGCTACATAATGCTCCTTTAAAATTTAATCAAACATTAATATTTGCAAGAAAAAGAAGACAACATTCACTGCTTTTAATGTATTTATTTGTACTTTGATACTGACTGTTTAGTTGAATAATTATTTCGAACACTTAAAACTTTACAGTTTCAAACTAAACTAAAAAATCTGGGGGTGATATTTGATGTCAACTTAACATTTGATCCACATGTTCGTAATACAGTCAAAGCATCTTTTTTTCATCTCAGAAACATTGCCAAATTACGTCCCATGTTGACTTTTTCTGTGGCTGAAAAGTTAATCAACACTTTTGTGTTTTCGCGTATCGATTATTGTAATGCTTTGCTGGCTGGAGTCTCAAAAGCTACCTTAAGTAAATTACAGTTGGTACAAAATTCAGCTGCCAGAATACTGACTAGGTCCAGTGCAAGGGAGCATATCACACCTGTCTTGGAAAAATTGCACTGGCTTCCTGTTAGTTTTCGTATTGATTTTAAAATTCTTTTGCTTACTTATAAGGCCTTGAATAATTTGGCTCCTCAATATTTGTCAGAGCTTTTAACCCCCTATACACCTACACGTGTTCTACGCTCCTCTGAAGCTGGTCTTTTAACTGTTCAATCAACTCGGCTTAAAACTATGGGCGATCGGGCATTCTCATCACTGGCTCCTAAATTGTGGAATTCCCTACCTTCTAAGATTAGAAATGCTGAATCCCTTAGTGTTTTTAAATCGTCCCTTAAAACTTACTTTTTTAGGGTGGCTTTTAGGTGATTTATGTAATTACTTTGTGTTTTTATATTGGCCTTGTATTGTTTGATTTGTTTTTTACTGCTTGTACTTTTGTGTGTATCTTTTCTATTTTTATTTTTGTATATGTATGTACAGCGCTTTGAGATGCTACTTTTAAAGGCGCTATATAAAATAAAGTTTATTATTATTATTATTATTAACTTAATGTTCACCTAATTGAAAATTAACTGAAGGCTGCATGCTATTGTTTTATTTTGATTGGTTTATAATGATATTAATATTTAATTATTTAAATAAGTATGTTCAATAAGGGTTTTTAATTTTCACTGGTACTGGTATCATCTACTTACATCTTGGCACTGTAAAAGCCCTAATGTATACAGTAAATCTCTTAACGTAGAAATGTACCAGGCTAGCTGTAGATCGCATTAAGTATAACCATAGCACCTTAACATCAGATGTGTTTCCTGACCAAAAGCAGCAGTACCATAGATGCCATGGTACTGGATGTAACAGTATTTACACAGTACTCCAGTCAAAAGTATATAAAAAAAAACTGACTAATTGTTTTATTTATTATTATTATTAATGATAATAATAATAATAAGTTCCAGTCCTTTCAAACCTGGTATTTGCTTGCTATACTGTGTGCATAGTAATAAAAATACATAACTACTGTACATGTAAGAATATTGTTTGCATGGAGCAAACTTCATTAAGTATTACATCAGAAAAACATAACCAGGCTTTTAATCCACCTATAAAAGTGGTCTGCTTCAAAAGGATTACAAAATGTAATTAACTTTTGAAATGCAAGTGCATCCCAGACAAATGTTCAAAATGTTTCAAACAAATGTTGTTCTTCTGAACTTTAATAACAAATCAGCATATTAGAAAGATTTATAAAATTCATTGAAGACTGGAGTAATGGCTGCTGATAATTCAGCTTTGCTTTGTCATCAAATTAAATTGAAATTGTAATTTCACAATATTACTGTTTTTACTGTATTTTTCATCAAATAAATGTAGCCTTGGAGAAAATAAGAGACATCTTTCAAAAACATAAAAACATCTTAACAGTATTGGATAAACTGATAGACACACTATTTTCTGTGGTAATCAACAGTAGGCCACAGATGCTGCCCATAGATCTTTAGTTGTATTCAACTTCGAATATTGCATAAAGGCATCAGTATGAGTATAAATTATTCACACAGAAGTGACAGAAGGCAATGAGTGTGAATGAACAGACCCTCACTTTCACGCAGGGAGATCTGTTCCAAGTCAGGAGAGTAAAGTAACCCCTGACCTCTGACCCCAAATGTGGGCGATGAGCAACCATCCGACGGCTTAGACACACCTGCACCTGAGGATTCTGATGACCAAGGGTTAACACACTGTGAGCAGGTTTAAGTATTTGAGAGAATGATCAAGATTCAGTTGATCCCTTGACATACTTAGAGGGAGCATTAACCTAAAATATGCCATTATTTACCCAAAATAAAAGCCATTGACAGATAATGTAAAATGCCATTTTCACAGATAAAAAAATAAGGTATCTGGTCTATTGTGTTTCCATACTTTTAAAGACATTCTCACAGTAAGAGACAACAATAGGAATTAGAACTGAAGAAAAGGGTAGAACACAGTTTTAGCTGCTCTGTGTAGATTTTTGAGAGAGATTTTTTTGAGAGAGAAAAAGAGATTCCAAATGTAGTTCAGTGGAATAATTCATGGGATATTGTTCATTAAGTTGGGTGACCAGATCACAAGACCACAGTGTCTGATGTCTTTTTTTAGAACAGAATAAAAAGAAAAGGCCCAGAACCCACAACACAGTGTTTGTCAAGAGTAAAAGAGTTCTTGGCACAGTTCTTGTGCTATCAGTGTCACATTAAAAATACCAAATATTACAATATAATACCGTACAATAACATAGCCAACACAATGCAGCTTTGGGATACTGTAACTAAAGCATAATACACTGAGAAAAGATAGGTCAGGAAAATATTTACACACAATTATATTCAAATGTCCTCTAAATGCTTCAGAGAGCCTTGAGAAATAAAATCAGCCAGCTCAACCATCTAAAAGTCATCGTTCCAAGCTAGACTATGTGATCTCTGCTTGTATGTACATGACTGCAGCGCTGTCTAAAATGTCATAGTTCTGCTTACACTTATTTACAACAGGTGACAAGGAAAACATAACAAGCAGGAAGAGAACAAGACAAAAATACCTGCAGATCTCCACAGAAGAGACTTCTCAGAAGAGCTGGAAAAAATGAAGACAAGAGAAAAGATGAAATGAGAGGAGAACAGTGTCACACACGGTGCACAATGCATCTGAGGCATTTTATGAAACGGCTGCCTTTTTCAATTTGTAAAATTGATTTAAAATAACTTTTTAAAAAACATACTAATATCGTGTTTAAGTGGTAATATATTATGCCATTAATTAATTTTAATATGTATAATTATGCCTTCAGAAAAGTAACACAGTTGACAGGTTTACAGTTTATTTTGACAAATTGTGCTTTAATTAAACAGTCTTGAGTTCAAGGTTATGGAACTAGAAAATGTTTATTAAAGAGATCATTTTATACTGGTATTAAATATACACTTTTCAATTATCACTTGCTTACTATAAAAATCACGGCAACGGGGCGGACATTTTACGATCACCCCCACTGATAAACCAAATGAAACAAGATAAATTGATACAACACTATAAACTTTAAAGGTGTATTCAGTAATTCTTTAGCTAGTGATTCTCCTGTTCTCTCCATTGGGAAAGCACTATAATAAGCGTGGTTCATTGTCTGATTTTACACTACACTACTAGTGCCAACGAAAACCAATGAGCGTGAAGATTCTCTTAGACATTTGCTTAAACACCATGAATCACGTCATTTCAACATGGCAAAATATATTGAGGTGGGTGACCCGCACCATGTATAATTAAAACACTTTGCACAGAAAACTATTATGAGTACACTCTTCATCTCATGTGATCTACACCATAACTCAGATGACTATTCACAAAAACAATTCATTTCTTAATGTGTAAAACTTGGCACCAAACTATTGTATTCACCCTCAGGCCATCCAAGATGTAGATGAGTTTATTTCTTCATCAAAACAGATTTGGAGAAATTGAATTGCTCACCAGTGGATACTCTGCAGTAAGAATGAGAGTACAAACAGCTGATAAAAAACTTACAATGTGAATGTTACAGTGAAATGAGTCCATAATCCAAAATAACACCATCCCCTGTTGTCTTCTCCCATCAAAATCCACAACATATTTCTTAAGAACTGTTCTGGTCTGTTTTCACTTGTAAACAGAGCTTGATCTGTGCATATTCCTCTCTTGATTCAGACGAGGGAACTTTTTCACTGGAGAAAGCAATATTATTGATAGAGGACTCTGTTTTAGCCAGCAGTGGTGGTCAGTAACGAAGTAAAACTTCTTTGTTACTGTACTTAAGTAAATTTTTCAAGTATCTGTTCTTTACTGGAGTAGTTTTATTTTGAGTAACTTTTACTTTTACCTCACTACATTCCAAAGCATAAGATCGTACTTTTTACTTCACTACATTTCATAAAACATATTGTTACTCCTTATAATACATCACGTGCTCCGAGATGAAGAAGCGGTGTCTGATTCATGAACAAACTGATTCTCCTCAATGAACCTGTGAAATCGGTTCGCAAATCGCAACAAACGATTCATTCACGAATTGGAATGATCCGATTGCAGCTGTTCTCGAGTCGACAACTCACTGATTCAAATGATCCGTTTAGAGCGAGTCTCCAGTGAACTGAACTCACAAGAACCGGGAGATCTTGTGAGCACGCGCGCGCAACTGATGCTGCGAAAAGTAAGTTACTAATGTCAAATTTTAGGATTAATTATTGTAACTGAAAATCATATTTAGGTCAAAACTGTCAGTTGTTTGTGAACTAAATCTGCTGTAAAGGGTGATCTATTTAAGCTCACTGAAATGCTTGAATGCAGACAGATCAACAGTGTCCCTAACGTTATGTTTTAGGTCAAAAAACGAAACATTAAAATAACAGATTAAATAAAATAACTCATGCACGTTCATATTCCCTGCTGCTGTAACGTTAGCAGTTTTATTAAAATGCTACGCATTTAGCCCTATGTGACGTCTGTTTTTATATTGTTTATCAACAGTATAAATTTTTATATTGTTTAGATCATCTAGCTGAGTAGACAGATATGAATGTTTATTCATAACCATACTGAAAATAAGTAAATATTGTTAGCTGATGCTGTCTCGCTAACAAGCTTGCTGGTGCTAAGTTGAGGAAATTTTTAGATATAAAGTCCAAATATTTTTATTCAACCACCTAGATAGATTACATCTGAGGGAAAAAGAAAGGATGTGATGTTCAGAACATGGTAACTACAGTGATTATCAAAGTGGGAAGTGATGCCCTCTGGGGGCATTTGGCCAGGGGTGTTTTAACACCACAGACAAGGTTTGAGAAGAAAAAAATCATTATGAAAATATAATTATATTTTCCTAAAAATGTTCTTCCTAACTTCAGGCCTAATTCTCATGTCATATATAACTGACGTTCTGCAAAACAACAAGTTTTAAAACACTTTTTTCTTCCTGGTGAAAATGAGATGGTCAGATCTGTTTTCTCTCAGGTACATGGCAGCGTAAGCTTCACAGTGAGCTACTACATCACTCTCGTCAGCATATCAACAACAAATATATATCTTGACTCCATATAGTGGTTATTTTGGGAAAATTCCAGGTATTTTGCGCTGTAGGATTATAAAAATATGTGCTAATATAAAATTAAATAGTCTATATAAAATTGCAAAATAAATCTACCTATCAGTACTTTTTTACTTAAGTACATAAAAAATTGAGTACTTTTGTACTTTCACTCGAGTAAAATTGAAAAAGCAGTACTTTTACTTTTACTGGAGTAATATTTTATTATACGTATCTGTACTTTTACTCAAGTACTTGATCTGTGTACTTTGTCCACCACTGTTAGCCAGAATCAACAGTGTGAAGTTAAAAGCGTCTTAATGATAAATTTGCTTATTACAAACACACAGCTTTTCGCTTCACAATATTTTAATGATGGACTAGAGTCATGTGGATTACTTTTTTCAGCTGTTTCAGAACTCTCTTTCTGACGGCACCCATTCAATGCAGAGGATCCATTGGTGAGCAAGTGATGTAATGCTAAATTTCTCCAAATCTGTTCCGATGAGAAACATGGGATGATCAGTTGGATTTTAACAGAGATTCGCAGCATTAATGAACACTATCAGTATTAACAATATTTGTAAAGAAGACTCATCTATAGTGCATCCTGGATGGCCTGAGGGTGAGTACATTTTCAACTAGTCCTTTAACTTAAAACTACATATGTGACCCTGGACCACAAAACCAGTTTCAAGTGTCAATTTTTCGAAATTGAGATTTATACATCATCTGAAAGCTGAATAAATAAGCTTTCCATTGATGTATGGTTTGTTAGGATCGGACAATATTTGGCCGAGATACAACTATTTGAAAATCTGGAATCTGAGGGTGCAAAAAAATCAAAGTATTGAGAAAATCGCCTTTAAAATTGTCCAAATGAAGTTCTTAGCAATGCATATTACTAATCAAAAATGAAGTTTTGATATATTTACAGTAAGAAATTTACAAAATATCTTCATGGAACATGATCTTTACTTAATATCCTAATGATTTTTGGCATAAAAGAAAAATCGATAATTTTGACCCACACAATGTATTTTTGGCTATTGCTACAAATATACTCCAGCGACTTAAGACTGGTTTTGTGGTCCAGGGTCACATATGTACAGTTTATAGAAAGAGTAAAGACAATCAACTAATATTTATTTTCCTGCTTACAACATTTGTCCAAAAAGGCATCCTCATAACAAAAAAAAAAACCCAGTAAATAAATAAATAAAAATATTTTTTTAAAAATTGAGAATTAAAATAAATGTACTGTTTAGTTGATATGTTAGTCTGTGAATCATTGTGTACTGTGCATGTCTAAAATTTGGCATCAGCTATTTCTATTTCTAGTTATTTTTCACACATTCATGAGAAACACAAATGGCATCCGTTTTGAAGAATGACCCATCTCATCTTCCAATAAGTCAATGAAAAGCAAAAAGATCGGCTCCATTTGCCCAGCATTAGGAAACCATTACCAGTGAACATCAATCACATTGTTACAGTCCACTGACTGTCGCGTTCATCTCTCTGACACAAATTTTTAAAATCCTGTCTGGTTAATGACAAGAAATTAACATACTTGTGCATTTGTAGGAACTGAAGAAGAGCGAAACGAGAGGACACATGGTATTAGGAGTTCAGGTTGAATAATCGACAGAATGTAGATGCCACTGCCTTAAAACAGCAGACGAGTGTCTGCTAAGCCTGCCAAAAAGCGACACTGTCTGCAAAGGAGGGGTCAAAGGACACCGGTCATCAGTGTACAGCGACAGCTGAAAGGGAGCACAGTAGGGACGGCAGGAATGCCACATAGAGAAAGGTCAAAGGTAATGGGTTGCAGGACGCATGGTAGCAAGAATGCACACATGGACCTTCTCCAAGCAAAAGGAAAAAATGTCCTGTATACTGCGGCAAAACAACACAAGCCATCTGATAAAACAGAACAGACACTCCTTCACAGATGAGGAGAACAAACAGGGCAGCTGACATGTGCATACACACATACAGACACAAAGAGTTCACTGTGGCAAAGCAAGAGATGGGGAAGAACTGTACTTCAGCTTAACCAGATTGAAAATAAATCCTTCTGAAGTGATGGTTGTAGCAAACATTTCTGATTTATCAAGAGCACTCTTTCCATGACATTCATTAAACGAGAAACTTTCACAGTACCCTAAAGCTTGAATGTGTTTACTGTAAATTGACAAACACCCACTTTCCATAAAAGTAATTATTCAGTGAGGAAAGAGAGACAACAGTTTGCGCTTCACTGCACACTTGTCCTTCATACTGACACACACCATGAGAAACACAGAACAGCGAGTGCTGTGTTTCGGTACAGTATGTACACAGGCTACACATACTGTACAGTTAAATGGGTTTCATGTGTAGGCAGGGGCGTAAGAATGATCCATTTATGTGTGGAGGGAGAAGGGTTTAAATGTGTAGTTGCCACGGATACACTCATATGAGATACGTTTGAACGCCTTCAAATAATATCGTTAAAGTGCAATAATTAAGCCTCCTCCTAAAAACCTCTTGTGAAAATTATGATTATGTAACAATGTGTATTTGTGTTGTTCATTATGTTTTGTTATTTTATTAACGGAACTGAAAAATTGCATGATATTTGTCTTCTGTGGAACACAAAAGAAGATGTTTAGTAGAATGTTCAAGCTGCTCAGTTCCATACAACAAAACTAAACCGCAAGGTTATTATCGTTAACTAAAAATAACATTCAAACTAAAACCATACAATAAATAAATAAATGTTAACTAAAATAAAAGAAAACATAAAAATTTTAAATGAAACTTACTTTATTTCAGCTAGTTGCCAAGGCATAATGTATCATTTTGGTTTAGTTTAACTTTAACTTTTTAAGTACTAAAATAACTAAAACTAAAACTGAAATAAAAAATGAATAAGAACTATATAGACATATTTGGAGGGGAAAAAAGCATTAAAAATGGCAAAAATGCAACAAAATTAAAATGAATTAAAATACATGTAAAAAAAACTTGAATTAAAAAATACAAATAAAAAACAAATTGAAAATATAAGAATAATACTAAAATAACACTCCTGAACTGTCAAGTGCCAAATAAGGACATGACCCTGGACATTCTGCTTTAAACATCTGCTTTTCTGTTCCACTGAAGATAAGTCAAATGACATTTTCATTTCCTTCAGTACTGTCACTGCTAACTAAAACCGTTAAAAAGCACATCAGCAACAGTGATCAAATATTTACAATCACGCGCATGTTTTGGGAGGAAAAACATGCTGAGCAGGCCTCATGGTAATAGCGAGAAAGCAGTACAGATGTTCTGTTCATAAATATATTCTACCATCATTTACTCCAAACTTGTATGACAAGCAAAAACCCATGATGTTAAACCTGGTTACGCGTCTCAAGGTGCCATATTTGAACATATAGGAATGCCGATTCAAGAGCAAAAGAGATGCGATTTAAGTCTGTTCTTCATGCAAAGCTATTGCAAAATGTCATACAGGCTTCTTTTAGGAGACTTTTACTTTTAATATATGAAAGAAACAGGAAAGGTAAATGCTCAGCATTTTTTTTTCAAGTGAGCTGTTTCTATAAATCAGACCTCTAAAAATAAATTCCACTCACAGAACGCATGAATTTAGTTAGTGTTTTTCAAAACTGCCTCTTACCTGTCACTCGCAGCACCTGGAGACTCCGCCCCCAACCTGCATCGCTCCAGCTGATTGGCCACAATCTGTCTCTCTTCTTCAAGTTCTCTGGTAAGCCGTTCAAACTGGAGCTCCTTCAGAAAGACAGGAGGGACAAAAGTGTCGCCGTCACTGTCTTCTATCATCAAAAACATATCCATCATGCGAATGCAGTACACACTTCATACCCGTTTCCAGTTACAACATTAATTTAGCTTCAAAATCCATTGTCTTTAAAT
>JAFVLL020016472.1:0-86563 GCA_021397915.2 Tor tambroides
TTTGATGAATAGACAATTCAAAAGAGCAGCATTTATTTGAAATGAATTCTTTTTTTTCCAAAAACATAAAAGTCTTCACTGTCACTTTTAATCAATGTAATGCATCCCTGCAGAATAAAAATATTATTATTATTATTTATTTTTTTTTTAAATATTACTGACCCCAAACCTTTGAATGTTAGTGTATAAAACTACACAAAGCCTATTTTGCAGGTAAGACTGTGTTGACAAATGCATATACAGTTAACTTCTAGGCAACTGGCAGACAGTGTTTGCGAATCCTCTACCTGTAGTCGTTGGTTCTCGGTAGAGCACAGTGGGAAGGGCTGCTAGAGCCTCCGTCACGTCATCCACCTCTCCAGATCCAGAGCCAGTGGAGTGAGTTTTCTTCTGCTCCCTGTTCCCACTGCGGATCAACTCTTCTTCCCGCAACCCATCAACTGACAGGAAATCAGAGAAGGTGTGTGTGTAAATGTGAAAGGACATGGAGTGAACAATAACATTTTTGCTGATTTATTTAGTAAACTATTAGACACATCCTACTACATAAAACAAATAAACAGTGTTTAAGCCCCATTTTATGAACACCTTTCTGACATATAAGCAGATCCACATGGAAAAACTGAGTGGATGCTTATGCTTTTATGAGGGAACAATGGAATAATCCCCCTCGGACAAGCAAACCTGGCCCTCTAGCCAAACCACACGACTGGCCTGTCCAGACCTGCACGGGGCGACACAGTAACCTACTCTCCCAACCTCTCATCCCAACGTATCACAGATGTTTGGCATAGTCTGCATCTTTTAACAATGACAACACCAGGCTATTATGGAATAAAGTCTGATCTCCCATCAGGAAATACTTTTATCACTGGTGTTTACGTTCTTATTTTAGCACATACACAGTTGAAGTGAAATCTGAATGTCAGGTATTTCATCATTTGATATCAGGTTTCTTTCAGAGGAGGTCTTTTCGGTGGGAGATTACTGTGTTTTTAAGGGAATTCCAAAAGTGTTTTGTGCCTGTAAAGACACAAACGTCAGTCTCAGCCTGTAATCCAGCAGGAATCCACCATTTGACACTGTCAATTATACACATTTCTCTCCTGAACACTGTTTGTTTGTGTGTGTGTGTGTGTGTGTGTGGAGTATGTAATGTGTTAAAAGGGATTGTTTCTGTACTTTGGGACTATGTGTTGACAGCTTGTGACTGCTGGGAATTACAATGTACAGATTTCTGCTTCTTGTGCACAAAAAGCTCTTTGGGAAGATCCCCCACCTCCAACAACAAATCAGAAGGGAAACCTCTAATCTGAATATAACTTTAAGGCTTACTGTAACTTTCACCATTTTTAGTACAGATGTGAATGATAGCTCAAATTGTGTAGCTTGTTGAGGATAGGTATGCAATTAGTTTTCTAAATAAAAACACTTAGAATTTCATCCTGGAAGGTGAAATATTCCATATAGGTTACAGGAAGGAGTAGTTGGTTGGGTATTTTGACTTGGACACCTAACAACAACCTAGTGGCAATTCTAACCACATTTGCAACCACAAAGCAACACCCTCTTATCCTCCACTCTTACTGGTGAAGCGTCTTTTTGCAATGAGTTTCTCCAGTGTCCCATTGAGCACCATAACTTGGAGGAGATACTCCTGTCTGGGGTCCAGGCCTGCCACCGTGGCCCGGCCGCGTGTAGTTGTGAGCATCAGTTCTGGCTGAGGAACCTCTAGAAAAGAGAAGGAAATGGTGATTTAGAGTAAATAAGTTTCTCAAACAATCCTCCACCTTCTATTGGGTGGAGAAGCAGATAGTCCCACCCCAAATCTATGCCATTGGTTAAGCTAAGGAAGAGCCCTTGAACTTTTGATATAAAAAAAGTTTATTGTACTATTTGCACTTTTCCTGATCATTTCACTCAGGACTGCTTGAGACTAAACTGAAAAACAAAAAAACTGAATGCGTCAAAAATGAATGCATCTATTACGAGTGCCTCTATTTTCAAAAAATTATATTAAACAAATTGAGTATATATACACACACAGTTCTGTGAAAAGGTTTTTGCCCCCTTCCTGGTTTTTTTTTTTTTTTTTTTTTTGCATATGTCGTCATACTTAAAAGATTCAGATCAAACTAATTTTATTATTACACAAAGATACAAAATAAAGTTTTAAATGATTTAAGGGGGGGGGGGGGGGGGGGAATATGGGGGGAATCTGTCCAAACCTACCTGGACCTGTGTGAAAAATTAATTGCCCCCTCCTGTTAAATCATGAAAGAACTGTGATTAGCCACATTATTTTAGAAAGCTGAGTTAAATTTCACAAGCCAAACACAAGCCTGATTACTGCCAGACCTGTTGAATCAAGAAATCACTTAAATAGAACCTGTCTGTCAAAGTGAAGCATGCTTACAGAGCCATACATCATGCCGCGATCTAAAGAAATTCAAGAACAGATGAGAAACAAAATAGTTGACGTATCAGTCTGGAAAGGGTTATAAAACCATTTCTAAGGCTTTGGGACTCCAGCGAACCATGGTCAGAGACATTATCCACAAATGGAGAAAACTTGGAATAGTGGTGAACCTTCCCAGGAGTGGCCGGCCTACCAAAATTACTCCAAGAGTTCGATGATGACTCATCCAGGAGGTCATAAAAGAACCCAGAACAACATCTAAAGAACTGCAGGCTTCACTTGCGTCAATTAAGGTCAGTGTTAAATGATTCAATAAGAAAGAGACTGGGCAAAAACAGCATCCATGGGAGAGTTCCAAGGCAAAAGCCACTGCTGACCAAAAAGAACACAAAGGCTCGTCTCACATTTGCCCAAGAATATCTTGATTATCCCCAAGACTTTTGGGCAAATATTCTGTGGACTGATGAGACAAAAGTTGAACTTTTTGGAAGGTGTGTGTTCTGTTACATCTGGTGTAAAACCAACACAGCATTTCATAAAAAGAACAGTCAAACATGGTGGTGGTAGTGTGATGGTCTGGGGCTGCTTTGCAGCTTCAGGACCTGGACGACTTGCCATAATTGATGGAACCATGAATTCTGCAGTCTATCGGAAAATCCTGAAGGAGAATTACCGGCCGTCAGCTTGTGACCTCAAGCTCAAGCGCACTTGGGTTATGCAGCAGGACAATGATCCCAAACACACCAGCAAGTCCACCTCTGAATGGCTCAAGAAAAACAAAATTAAGGTTTTGGAGTGGCCAAGTCAAAGCCCGGACTTAAATCCGATTGAGATGCTGTGGCATTACCTTAAACAGTTCATTCATGCTCGAAAATCCTTCAATGTGGCTGAATTAAAACAATTCTGCAAAGAAGAGTGGGCCAAAATTCCTCTACAGCTATGTGAAAGACTCATTGCCAGTTATTGCAAACGCTTGATTGCAGTTGTTGCTGCAAAGGGTGGTTATTAGATTATTAGATTTAGGGGGCAATTACTTTTTCACAAAGTGCCAGGCAGGTTTGGACAGCTTTTTCCCTTAATAAATGAAATCATCAAAACTGCATTTTGTATTTACTCGGGTTATCTTTGTGTAATATTAAAATTTGTCTGATGATCGGAATCTTTTAAGTGTGACATATGCAAAAAAAAAAAACAAAAAAACAAACAAACAAACAAAAAAACCGAAGGTGCAATGCAAGTCATTTTATGTGATTAAAATGAAAATGTAGTATGTACATGTGATTGTTGTGTGAATCTCAAAAGCTGTGCGCTCCAGGAGTGGCTTTTGTCCACAAACATATTATTCCTTGTGAGGTATGCATTACTGTAATTTCTCTCTTATTTTGGAATATAAAGGTAGCTTTTATGAATTGAGACAGACTTGATGACGCATGCGACTGACAAAGGCCACCTCCTGAAGGCGCAGACTTTGAAATGAGACACAGCATGTGCTTTTTTCATTTCAAGGTATGAGGGAAAATAAGAGTAATGAATTATATACTTATATAGAGAATGGGCTGTGAGAAATTACACAGAACTTAAACCTAAATATCATCAAAAGATGGCATAGTGTGAGATTTTATTGTGAAACATGAATGCCTATTTCTGTCTGTCTCTGCCTGGAACACTGTGGGGCATGTGTGCTGTTTGTTTTGCTGTGTGAACTTTCTCAAGACTGCAACAGACCTGTCTGAACTCACCTAACTGAGCACAAGGGCGGAACAGCAGATAAGAGAGACAAAGATAAAGACAGAGAGAGAGAAATGGTGGGAAAGAGAGAGGGAAAGAGAAGGGGTTTAACTTAAAGATATGGACACACATAGAGTGGTAAAAACAAGATGAGAAGTCAGACAGAAGAGATATGAGCAAAGGTTATGACTATCCTGATTCGATCATCTCTCAAAAATCCTGCTTTCCTATTCCTCACCTGTTCTGAATGCTTATGATAAGAATGTACTGTTCTACAAAGAAAGAAAGAAAGAAAGGCCCTTGATAATGTCTGGCTATAATCTGCAAATCTTTATTCAATTTTCAAATATAATACATCATAATATTAAAGTTACTTTTAAAAAAATAAGTAACTTTTCTATCTATTTGATTTATTTACTGACAAATACAGACATTTTTTGTTTCAAAATCTCACATTCTGTTGGTAAATGATATAAATCGAGTGCTTCAGAGGAATCCAATTCTTGTTATGCGTAGCGGACAAAATTTGGGTGTTTCCTCAGAGCAGCAGATGATTTAATCTGCCCTGGAGCGACCAGTTATGACTGCTATATGCTATGACAATCAGTGAGAAAATTCAGCTTTGCCATCCAAGAATAATTCACATTTTAAAATATACTGAAATCAGTTTTAATTATAAACTGTAAAAATATTATTTCACAATATTACTGTTTGTACTGTATTTTGACAAATAAATGGAGCTTAGGTGAGCATAAGAGACTTTTTTTAAAAACATTAAAAAAGGTTTGAATAGTACTGTACATGTCACTGCATGCACATACTGTATGTAATCTTAATTAGTTACCATTAACTGCAGTCTCACCTGTGATGGGCCGCACACGGACCTTATAGCCCTGCACCGGCCCTTCTGCCTCCTTCCATTTCATCTGCAGCCGATCTTCAGACAGAACAGTCAGCTTCAGACGGCCTAGAAATGCATACTAAGACTTTATGCAACATGTTTTGTTGGAATACAAGTTCAAAACACATTATTAGGAAAGAAAACAGATGTATTAAGATTGTTAGTCATTTGATAAGTCTTTGGCCAGATGCACACACAATGAATATATGTGTAATAGCATAAGTCAGATGAGGGACAAAAACAAGCCTGTTAACTCCTAGAGAGAATCATGGGAAAAGAGGCCAGTAATGTGGAGCTTTGGGGAATGAAGCTAAGATATGCAAGCCTTGAAAGATCAAAGTCTTCCTCTAAAAGCATCTCAATGGCTTTTTTTTCCTTCTACTTCCCCTCTGAGAAGTTTTAATATTTGAACGGGAAGTTTTTCATTCATTCCTCCTTTTCCTTCATTACTGTTCTCTTGCTCAACTCTGCCCTTGTCTTCAGCTTATCTGCATAATTTCCACATGCCAGCTTGTCACAATCCCCTCTTTCATGTTCCCAGCCCCGTCTTCCCCTCTCCCCAGCTGTCCGTGAGTGCTCAAAGCCAGCCCTGTAATGCCCTGCAGGGTAACAGGGGGTTGAGGACCACAGGAAATCTGCTTTTCGGTGGGGTTGAAGGTCAGCCTGAAGGGGCTGCATGCATGTAACGTCATAGCCCAGATGAGCGTTACAGTGAGGATGACCCCAAAAAACATGAAGATCTTTGTCCCCTCTTACTGTAGTGTCTTTAAGCTCCCGATTATGTTACTGGGAGAATAAAATTGGGGAAATGGTAAAATGCTGGGTTCATACACTATACAAAAAAATGCTGGGTTTCATGTACTATAACAATGTTTTATTAGGTATAAAAATATGCTTCATGTGTTAACATCCAAATTAAGGGGTTTAATTCAAGGGGGAAAAAACTTCTTTTTTTATTATTATTGCTGTTATTATAAAAGCGGGGAATGGTGAAATGCTGGGTTTCACATACTATAAAAAATGTTTTATTAGGTATAAATGATGCATTAAAATTAACAGATTTAATTCAAGTAAAAATATATATTATTATAATATTATGAAACTGTAATTTTGTTATTATTAATATAAAACCAGGTGAATGATGAAATGCTGTGTTGCATGCATTTTAAAAAAAAACTGTTATCAGGTATAAAAAAAATGTTTCATGTGGTACCATTTAAATGAACAGGTTTAATTCAAGTAAAATTATTATTATTATTTATGACAATTAACTGCAAGATTACAGCAATAAAAGTACCTTTAAGGGTGAAATTCAATAGAAATGGCTTCTTATGCTAATATTTTCACAGTGTGGCTACAAATAAATATCCATGCTCTGCATTAACTGGCAGTGGATCAGAGGCAAAAGGAAGCTTTCACACAGCAGCACCACCAACCCAGAAGTCAACAAATGTGCGGCCAACTGCTCAGACAAAAACAGTGTGGAAAACACACACGCAGCATGTATCCTCTAGGGATGACAGAGATAACAAGAGGCCTAGAGAGGACACATAAATTACTCCAAGCATTTTTAAGGCAAATTTCTTTCCCAAATGTAGCAACATCCACAAAAAGCTATGTGCAGTTGTCTAGGGATTCCACAATGTTGCACAATGGCCTCAGGCAGTAAGTTTGCATTCTAGACTATTCTTTTCTTGTGTACTGCTAACCAAGAATTTCCTTCCCTTGGGGAAAGGTACAATTGAGACAGACTGAGGTGGAAAAAATCTGTATCATTTGGCTAAAAAAAGGAGTTTAAAATGTTAGTGTTTCTGCACTGTTATAGGTTTTTCACTGATATGAAATTACAACACACTTTTCTAGCAAGTGGGTTGTAAATTTGGTCCCATTAGAAGGACTGTTAGGAATGCAGATGACATTTCACAAACAAAACAGAAGCTGTGTGTTTTCAGACAGTATTTCAGATGCTATCATTACTACAAAGACAGAATAAATGATCTGTAAATGCATTTACTGATGTCTTATCTAAAAACAGTTCTCCAAGGCAAATGTGATATACTATAGAACCAGTATTAACATTCAGAAAACAGTTATGATGAGATATTTAATTAATGAATTAATGGTTAAAAGTATAATTTCTGTGCCACTAGGAAACTACCAGTAATATATAAACAAATATGGATGCTTATATTTGTTTCTGCAAACTGGATTGGGAATATTTTAATACTACAAAGCTACACGCTTAAATAAACAAGAAAGAGAACATAGTTTTGCAGCAGAAGGGAGCTATATGTGGATTGCTATTTTTGTTTGCGGGCATGAATGCTACTTGACCCTTTATTTCATTTTGAAGTGCACTGGCATTGCATCTTGGTTAGAAAAAAAGGACATCTAATTATGGAAGCACCAGCAATTATCCACAGCTCTCAAAGTCTGACCATATTCAAGGATGCAGATACATACGTGCAAAAATACAGAAACAAACAAAATTGCTAGAGTTGATTTTACTTAGTTTATCCTTATCTGCCAGTATTTAACTGTGCACAAAGATTTTCCTTATGTTTACATTCATATTCCCTTTGATTACCTTACCAGATCACCTTTTGGTACAAAATGGTACCGAAATTTAACACTGGCAATATTTCAGATCAGTCATAAACAAAAATAATTCTCAAAATCATCCAAAATATTAATGTTGGTGCATATCTAGTAAATGAGTGGCTTGAGTGAAAGGTAAAAGGCAATATATAACCTTGGGAATGGACTTCATAAACCAGCATCAGGAGAACCATCAGGATGAGTGTCGTTCGCTCTGAGAGGACAGAAGGAAAGCTGTGGGCCGTCATGATCGCACCGGTATCAGTTAAAGACCTGTGGGAAAATGTCACTGTAAGCAAGGTGAAAATGATTGTAACTTTCGTTCACTCCAAACAAACATCAAAGCAGAAGTGATCATGATAAAATAAACATCAGTTATGGTTGTTGGCACCATAAAGCTGTTGTTTTCTGATGAAGCCACATAACCAGAGCATCCCAAACCTTTTAATATTAAATATACTCTCCTAAACAATGAGGGGGAGTGAGAAAGATAGACAGAGAGAGAGATGGGACACTTAAAGAAAAGGCTGCATCAGACTGGTCATTACAGGCCCATTGAAGACTACTACAAGACGAGGGAGGGAAAGCTGAACACCTGATATATGTATGTATAACCAGACATGTCTGCAAAATCTGAATGTAGTTTAGTAACTAACCCATTACAATCCAGCCTGTGCACATCAAAAATTAATGGAGAGAACAGAAAAATCTTCTCAGCAGTGCGTTGGTAAATATTATACGTTCAATTATTTGACACCATTTTAATTGGACCCCCTCCTTCCCCTCGCTTTGGGCCATAATAAGACGGCCTTTACATGCATTGGCTTGTTGTACTGAATACAGGAGAAATAGATGATATCAGGAACTTTAAAATGTTGAATCTGTTGTGATACCACACCTATAATGAGCTGTCGAAAGCTATTACCACCGCTACACAAGCGCATTATGAAACCCAAAACTGAAGCAGCTCGCAAAAATGAGATGAACTGCCTATTACTAGGTGGTTAGACTTGACAGTCATACTCATTATTTAGCTACTCAAACTTGACTTGTATAGATATTGCTTAACTCAGTCACAAACGTAAACCACTAGGAACAATTACAGCGAGTCAAAGCGAATTAAAATATATAATTCAAAACAGCAACAGCTTCTGTTTCTGCAGCAAAGCAATGAGAAACGCACACTCACATAATATAACTCAAATAAAGGTCTATGCGACTAGGTAGTTTACCTGAAGCTGAAGCGTGTACCTGGAGCATTCCACACAGGTAAGGGATGTTAACACATTGAGTCCCGGTCACTCACTTCCCATTTGCTGCTGTTTATGTCTCTACTTCGGTTGGGTTAGGTGTGAAATCTGATACGGGTGCAGTGCCCTCCTCTAGTGATATAGAGGCGGGGAAAAGTCATTCAGGGTGGTATATCAGCTGTTCTGCAAGGCTCGAGAGAGAAGAGAAACCGCTGCCCAAAATGTTGTAGGTATGTTTTTGAGACACAGGGCCTACACACACACACACAAAAAAAAAACTCACTTGCTTCTTTTATATAAATGAACAAACTTCACCTGAACTGTCCGAATGCGGTATAGCCTACAAAGTGGTTGATTGCTTTAATTAGCATAAATTTAGCAGCCATATTTAATGAGCCATAGCTGTCAGGGTAAAAACAAGTTATATGTCTGAAGATATAGCTTGTGAAGTAACAAGCAGAAAAGCGACTAAAAAGGGACATAAAACCTGCAAGGAACGTTTGCGTCAATGCGTAAATGAGCAAAGGAAACATCAAAAAATTAGATTAAAGCGTTCCAAAAATGTATTTCTTTTTAAATAAACGTTTGTTTTAAACTTTTTTTTAATTAAATGTTTGTTTTTAACTATTTAATACAAACAGTTTAGGCTACTTGGGATGGGCTGCACGCGAGAACCCTGCTGAGAGACGTATCGGCAAACAGACGCATACTGTCGGCCTAAAGTGAGTTCATTACCGTCTTCTAAAACAGTTGTGCTCTCTCTTGATCCTCGGACTGCTGGAAACTGAACTGGCCTTCTGACTTCGAAATTAATCCACTAAACAAACTCAACGAACTCAGTCAGGTTCCTGAATTTACAGACTTCCCTGCATCTGCACGAAAACTCCACACAAATCTAATTAGGCTATAATGAAGTCTGCCTCCCTCTCTAAGAGCTGATAGTTGAATGATGAAAATTAATTATATTTAACCTAAACAGTAAGTAAATAGGCTACACACCATTCACAAAGTTGCCTTGTATAAAGGTAAAAGGGAAGGAATCCACTGTAAAAGAAAACTAAGTTCATTCATTTTATTTAAAAAAACAAACAAGTAGTTCACTAACATTCTATATCATAATTAGAGAAGTAATTATTGTGGGCAAGTGAAACAATTTATATTTAGTGAAATAAATCCTTTATTGCCATGTAAACAAATGTGTAAGGCCACTTGGAGATTGGTCCTGTGCTGAGATCAATGCCATCAGCAGAAGTTATATTTCACCTTTAAATTTAAAATTCTGTCAAACTTACTCACCCATGTATCTTTCAAATCCCATATGACTTTTTCTTCAAAGAGTAAATAAATGATCATTTTATCTTTTTTTGACAGCCCTTGGTCTCCATCCACTTTCATTTTAAGGAAGACATTCCTTTTGTGTTCCACAGAAAAAGAAAAAAGTCATACAGGTTTGGAGCAGCATGATGGTGAGTAAATGACTGAAGTGAAATGTTCGGTTGAACTAACCCACCCAGTCTCTTTTAGAGTCCTGTCTTCCCAAGAGCAAAGATCATTCATATCATGTCTGGGGCTGGTTGAGTACCTGTGGTCAATGTAACCAATTCAGGTAAGCCTTTAAGGGAAAACATTCCACAAGTCTATTTAGAACATTCATGTCATCCTGGAACTAATGAAGGATCTCTTGCTCCTCTTCATCATTTGTGTCTTCACAATAGTCTTCTTTTGTCTGTAGAAGTGGAAGTTCAAGGTCCGGGTTGTCTCTGACTGGTAGTTGTCTTACCATGGGGCCATTTCCTATAAAAAGACAGAAACACATACCCTAAGAACAATACCTGATCAAAACAATTATTGATTTAAAACCAGCTTTGCACATTTTCTTTTTCTTAAGGGCATTATGAGTATCCATTTGATCCAAATTATAACTGAAACTGTACTTTAACACAATCTATCATGCCAGCAGAGGTCCAATATTGGCTATATGTTAAAGTCTCTCATAAAATGTGCTAGGAAATAATAATAATAATAATAATAATAATAATAATAAATCTAAGCTAATTTACTTAAATTGAAATTGAAAAAAAAGAGCTAAAAATGTAAACTAATTTAATTAAAGAAAAACATGATTGTGTAGAATGATATTTTACCCATTACAAAAATAAGAATAGTTTTTCACATTACAGAAGTTATAAAAAAAAAAAACAGTTTCATACGTTAAATTTAACTTCTTATAGCTAAATTTACTGTTAACAAATGAGCACTGCATAGTCATAATGACTTTAACAATAAAGTCAGCATGAAATGAAAATTCACCCTATCTATTTCGTGAATGCAGGTCTTATTGTGAACAATTCATCTGTACAGGTGTTTCATTTTTTCTAGAAAAAAAATATGTTCATCTGCCTCCACTTTTGAGTGCAACACCAACATCTCAAAGATGAATAGAATAAAGTCTCCACCCTACATTTTTTCTTTTACGCTAATTTATTATACAAGGATGTATGTCAAATTATAGAACGTGTCGCTACTTAAGTTTCATCACAACCAGTAAACATTAATTAACTTTGAAATCGCCTATATGCCCTGATTGTTCTTAAAAAGTCTGTTTTTTTCTGCATTTTGTCTTTTCTTGTTGTTGTTTTGTTTGGTGTTTATTGTATAATACAAAACCATGCAAAACATTACAAATACTTACAGGCATGATCGGAATGAGTCTTACCTTTGTTATAGTATGTTTTGAGTCCAACATGCAGAGATATGCCAGACAGACACACAGCAAAGCCCAACCAGTTGACTGTGCTCATTTTATCCCCCATGAACTCCACTGCCAGCAGCAGAGTGCACACCTCCTACAGAGAGAGACAGAGATGAAGAGAATGTCTTTGTGAAGAATAGTCATGGTTTAAGGCTAATGAAGGCTTTGAAACCTAGCTAAACTGTTGAGAAATGGAGAAAAACAAAACGATGAGGGATGCAAAGAGCTTCTGCAGTTTTTTTATTACTCATAATTATGTGAAAGCAACAAAGATGTATTCTCACCTTAAAAATGCCTGCAATAGATAGTGTCAGACTGGAGGTGCGGGACACCAGCAGGAACTCAGAGAAGCCCAGGCCAAATGCCAGCATGCCACCCACAGACAGAGTCACCAGAGTGTAGAGCAGGTGGGAGAGCTCACTGACCCTGAAGAGCTTCTCTGTGGTACTCACACTCAGCCCTGCTCAGCAATCACAGGATGAAGAAACAAGCAAACAGATGGTTTGCCACTGGTCACCAAGAGACATTTTATTTAAGGAAATGAATTTTAAGACTATTAAGATTTAGTCCATTGTGATTTTCATGACAAGTATTAGAGCAAAAAAATGATTCTTAAATTGTGAAGTAAAACTATAAGTACACATTATAATAATATTTGTTGTATTAAATCTAAGCTGATTTTATTTTTTTTTAAATGTATATGGGTATATTTTTACCCACTACAACATTATAACGTCTCATTTTTTATTTTGAGGTAAAATATGACCCTGAGATTTTTTTGTGAGACAAAATACTAAAATACAGCTGAAATTAAAGTCAGGAATCCCACACTTTCTAACCAATCAATGACTTTGGTATTTGTTTGATGACTAGATGAAAATTTCTTTAAAATTATTTTATAGACCTTTTTCCTGAGTAAACGATGAGCACCGCCATTACAAATTATACTTAAGATTGGATGCTCGTCTGTTCCGGTCTCCTTAGGAACCCATTTAAATAATGCCCATCTGTTTTTAATGTAGCTAACGTTGGCAGCTTCGTGTCGTCTACACACTCATTAAACTTTGAGGAGTGAGGCACTGACAAATGACGGTAGTTGCGACACTGTAAAGTGATGGCGCTATGGAGCCATGTGCTTTTTTAAAACATTTTAATAGGTTTAACATTAGATTATCAGCTCTAGAATCACTGGAGACTGTAAATGCAAAGCATCCTTCCGGTTAAGAGTCAGGTGTGACTTCCGCATTCAGGAAAAACGTCTATAGAGATCACACCCATAAAAGCAATTTCTAATTGAATTAATTTCAAATGTTTCAGGCCTCAAAAACACAGTTTAGAAATACACTAATACTTCCACATTTTCCAGGATTATGGAACCTACACTGCTGTTCAAAAATTTGGGGTAAGGTTTTTAAAATGCTCTACAAGTCTGCATTTATTTGATCAAATATACATTAAGAACAGTAATATTGTAAAATGTTATAATATATTTATTTTTTTCTTTTAATATATTTCAATACATTTTAATATATTTAAAAAAAGGTGTCTGACTGACCCTCATTAAGAAGAAACAGAGGAAAGAGGCCCAGGAACATGACAGGCTGCAGATGGTACATAGTGTCTATGGGGTTCTGAAGGCCTGTGTGGCAAAGACAAGGACATAAGAGTCATGAGAATTCACCACTTCAACATACAGATTGAACACAGTTCATAACATGTTAACTTACCAAGCTCTGCTTTTTGCATAAGCACTTGAGTGAGAGTCCAGCGGATCCCTCCGATAAAAGAGGCCAACAGGACCATGATGAAACCCTCCAGATTAAACTGAGTGGACTTCAGAGTGAACATGAACAGACCACTGGCTATCAGCAACACCACGATTATCAGGAATGGGTTCTGTTAAAATAAAATTGCATTCATGAATTTTAATGCAGCTACATGAACATGAACTGGTTTATAATGGCTTCCTGTTACAATTGATTTTACCCTCTTAAATCACCTAATGGCTTGGCAACAGTATGTATTACTGATTGCTTGCTATTAATGTTCCAGCACAACTCCCAGAATATGTGAAAATTTTAAAGTGCCAAAACGGGAGAGGAATCATACAGCTTTTATGCATTTATGAAACACTGCTTTATTTTCCTTCCCTTTCTTTATTTTGTTTAATCATCTCTATAAACATTCATATTATGTCAAAAGTACAAGCCGTACAAAAGTTATGTTTAATTTGAGTTATCTTTGATGAGATCTGTATTTACATCTGATTTGTTTGTTTTTTTAAATAGTCTACGCTTCATTTGAAATGTAATAACACAGATCACCTTTTCTCTTTCCAGTCTACACCGTTTTTTCAAACACCATTTTCAAAGTGAACATTTTTGCCTGTATGCTGTTATTTCTGTTTTATTTTATGGTATCTGCAAGCAATGACTGAGTGTCGTAAAACTGAAAGCCATTCAAAAGCAGCGATTTATCAATTTTATGGTTTACTATATTTTGTTTTGGCTAGTAGAAATTCTAAATGGCTGGTAACTTAATGTGTAGCCAAATTGGCTTCTGAGTAAAAAGTATATCAGCCCGATTTATAATCGAGACTTCATCTGACAAAATCCCCATAGCCATAAGATAAAGACAATAGCTGTGCAACTGTGTAACTGTTCACTAAGGGAAAAAGTTAGAAGCAAAAGAATGTCTTTTTGACTAATACATTATTACACTAGTGAGCCAACTGCTCAGCTAAATACAGAAACATCTATCAAGACAAACACACTCAGTGGCAAAAAAAATAAGTTGGGTTAACATCTCACACGCAGTTTTCAAATTGTGACCTCTCAGAAAAACTCTCACAGCATATTTATTAAAGAGCATTTTAACGGTCCTTTAACATGATCTAAAAACGTCTAATCTAAAACATTATCCTTCACCACAGTTGGAATGCACTCTCTTTAAAATGTCTAAATGTACTTTAACCGTCACACTCTATAACATTCTGTTCTCTATAGTCTGGGGGTGATAATGATTATATTATGCGCACACATACATAGACAGAGAGCAGCCAGTTCAACAAAGTTCACATAAAAAGATGTCTTATTAAATACTGCACGTTGGTGTCTAAATGGCTAACTTGACAATGCATCTTGATGTGGCCTTTATGTATGTAAAATATAGGCTTAATGGGTCTGAACTGAAAATAGCTTCCTTTGAACAATAGCTTCCTTTAAGTCCTTTATTCAAGAACTGAGTGTATTTCACACTTACCGGCTCCTCCAATTTGAAGACCAGAGAGAAAAAGAGAATGAAGAGAACAGCTGAAGACTTGGTCATGGTGTACCTAGAAGAAACCCCAAATTCCCAAGTAGTTTAAATCTAACTTGCATTTCCTGAAGCAAACACCAGTGTTTGTAGGTCAAGTGTTCAGGTTGTAAGACTGGAATACACTACATGACACAGATTTTGCCCCAATTTGTAGTCTAGAGGAGTTGAAATTAATTGCTAAAAGTCAGAGCCAGTCTGCAGATGTTGGGTAATCGGTGTTGAAAGATTTCACAGAAAATAATATAGAGTATGAAGGGAAGAAAGCTTTTTAAGCTTCACGCTTTGATTTCATCCAGAGTTTGGTTTCATCCAGAGAATAACAAATGATTTTAGAACACATTGTTTTCATATAACATTCATCTCCTAGCAACGAGATGCCCCGTAAATATTTACAAAGATGATACCCGAGAAAAAAAATTGTGATTCATCAAATTATGTAAGACAAAGAGTCCTACGAGACGAGTGTAGCAAACTGGTTGCCAGGAACAACACTAATGCATTCATATATTTTTATCATTTTAACAGTCACTGCACAGTCCCATGACTGATTCAATCAATTAAGTATGCATTTAATTAAATATGCATTTAAAAATAGACAGCACATCTACATGTACGACTAACAATATCTGCAAAATGTATGAATGAAGTCTGTGGCTGTGTTCCAAATGGCATACTTGCTTACTACCCAGTACACAGTGTATACTGCCCACTATTTTTTAAGAATAGTGTGTGAAACAGTATACAATAAGCAACAAAATGTTTCAGAGTAGTATGCTGTATTGTATATCGTGTTGTCACATGACAAAAAATGAACCTTAATTCAGCACAGCTGTCGAGGTTGTTACCTTACAAATAAATGTGTGAACCATTCTTTTTACAAAGGCTTGTTAATAAGGATGCATACTAGTAAACAATGCTATATTGCCCAATTGAACTCATTTCATAATTAATAAATTTAACATGTTGAACAGAACTGCATCAACACTAAGCTGTCTTTAATTGAACAATATTTTCTTTTTGGCAGCTACACTTAGTGGAAAAAGCGATATATTCTAGTTACACTAAGCACAAATAATGATAAATTTTGTTTATTTATATATAATATATTATTTATATATTATATTACTGCAATACTATTATTATTTAATATCTTTGTACTGTGTACAATCTGTACTGTGCTTTAAGTGCTATAGAGATAAAGGTGACGTCATTTGATTTGATTGGAAATGTGCCATAGAAATTAAGTTACAATTTATGTCCTACTAAAGCTATTGTTTTTAGATACAGAGCAATAGTTTGTAGTTTACTGTAATATGTATATAAAAATAAAAGTGTTACATTTATAATTACTATCCCCCATCTCCAGTTCACTCACTCATTTGAAGATGAAACGTTACATGGAGCGTGTTGCATTCTGGGAAACAGTATCCCATGCAGTGTTTTCAGATGCATACATCAATTTTAAACAAATGTAGCAGGTAAACCAGGAATTTCATGCATACAGAAAATTTGCGTACTATGTAAAGTATACATACTGGATACTACTCTTACTATTTCTGCAGTATGACACTATGGCATTTCGAACACAGCATATGCGTCTGTAGTACTGAAGGTTAAGGGATGTTTTGTGTTTGAGGAGTAAGAAAAAAAAATCTGCCGTGCAAGCACTATAAAATCTAATCTCTGAGGTAATAGCATGCTTACAAACTAATAGTGATGAAAAGGAAGCTCCAGTTGGACAATCCGATATCCAGCGCTGTCGCCAGGGCTGATGGACACAGACAAACAGTTGTATACATATTACTGTTTGATGAATCACTGTCTCAGTATAATACAAAGCATATATTGTACATCATAAATCATTCTATGCTAAAACTTGAAAATGAACTGATGAATAATTGGCTGGTGGACAAGATTCCGGAATACTCGAGCAGAGATCAACTAGATTCGCTACATTCAATCAGTGTGGACTTCACCCACCCAAACTGTGCATTGGATAGAAAAGATAACAGTTTTTATCTCCTCAGCTACCATTATGACACACATTCAAACACATTTTTGGTCTTTGGACTCACTGATGAATTTTTTTCCCAAAACAAACAAAAAATTCTTACCTGTCGGGGTCACTTTAGAAAGGTAAACCTTCCAGGGAAGTGTCACTCGAGGTTTTCCCGTCCAGCACTGCATGGCAAAGCGTGTCAGTGTGGAGAAACTGAAAATTATTACAAGATGGACCAGCGTCATGAACAGAGGAAAGTGGAAGTCCTGAGGCAGATAAAAAAAAAAAAAACAGATATTATACAAACCAAATGGACAAAACCAAGTGCTCTTTTCAAAACAAAGAACAGGCAGGTTTTCACCCGGCTGAACTATATCTTACCCTCATGAGCCACTTGTTGTAGAATGTTATGCCAATGGAAAACACATAGTAAAAGAGCACCAGGCCCACGGTGCGCAGCGCCCTGCAGAGGAACTGCGTCGGGCACGCCATCCTGGACAACCCGGATCCGACAAGGCACAGCTCAACACTATTAACAAGAGGACGGCAGTAAAAATTAACCAGAGCTAGTATGTTAACTCTGGGTAGGTTGATAAGAACATGCAGGGCCAAAGTTTGATGTGCGCGAGTATTGATCAAAGAAGCACTTGTTGAACAGTGCGACATATTGTATCAGCACAGCTGTTTTTATAATGTCTGATGAAGTGCTGGGGGAAACTTACGTTTTGTTTTGACAGGCGTTTAAGCAATAAACTCTAACTAAACGTTGTCTCACACACTCGCGAGCACTAAACCTAGTTATTTCAACTGATGCTGTGACAGTTTGCACACGCTGACTGTGCCATTTACAGCTAACCAGAACTAGCTAAGGTCAGTGACCACATTTTCTTACCTCACTGTTTACATAGTCCTCGAAAAACAAAAAGCTGGTAGCATTAAACTCTATGTAACCATCATTTGGATACGCGAGTCGCCTCAGAGCACTAAGGTGGCATTAACACGAGACTCTGCCATTCAAATAACTGTTGTTCGTCAACCTACAGACACCCCTGTGTAGTTACTTCTGCTGCTGTGACGTGGACGTTGCTCTGCTGACACACGCGCTGCAGCCCGGGAAAATTTGAATTCTACACATAATGTTTTGAAATTAAAGCTTTTTCTGATTTTTTTATTAAGCACACAAGAAGTGCCAAAGCCAATGTAAATGCGCTAAATAGTAGAATGGCTGCTGTTTGCTATGTTTAGTGCTGATCGGTTCGTTCTTTTGATTCGAATCGTTTTGATGAATCAGTTGAACCGGTTCATGAAACGAATCGTTCACGAATCGGACTGATGCGATCTTGAGCGGTTCTCCAGTCAAGAACTCATCGGCTGATTTCAGAATAAAGTTGTCTTGTAATAACATAATTACCACCGACATGGTCCGAGAACCGACGAGTTTGTGAAGTGAACATTTAAATGATGGACACACGAAATTACCTCCCTATAATAAAATGTGTTTATTAGTGTTTAGGAAAGACAGAGAAAAAATAATTATAAAATTAAACTAAATATAAAAGACAGCATTTTAAAGTTCTAAATGATCTTTAGCATTCTAGAAAATCTGGGTTTGTTTTGTTATATGCACTTAAAAGAACCAATAAGCATAAGAAATTCAATAAATACCTTAAAAGAATCACTACGTTTGCTGCTGTGTATGTGAAATTTGTCAAAAAAAAAAGATTCACCATAACAAATTATTATTATTATTATTATTATTAATATTTTATGATTCAAAGACATGTTTTTCCAAAAGTATGCCCAGGTTCCTGTTGACTTTTATTTATTTAATTATTTAATTTAATTTAATTTTATTTTATTTTATTTTTACAAAATCTCTCCAATTTTATTTAGAATATCTTACATACTATCTTAATATTTCACGTGCATGGGTAATACGGTAAAACTGAAGTAAATTCGATCCACAACACATATATAAAAAACATAATATACATTTTTAAAGCACATAATGTGGCTGAATTTATTGCATGTCATTTTATTTAACAATAACAACTATATAGAACAAATCCAAACATAAAAATACACATTTTAATCTAAACTGCTCGGCAGCATTGATGGGCGAAACAACAAATACAAATAGCTATATCAGAATATATCAAAAAATATAACAAAGATCAAAGATAACAGCCAGGAGAAAGAAAACTCAATTATAATCTAAATAAAACGATCAATACAAAGGGGTTCTTGTGACGCAGAAGAATCGCTGAATTGATTCAAAAGAACCAATTCACGGAAATGATTCGAACGTTCCACGACTCCCCCTTTAATAAGTTCCCCGTCCAGAACTCTAGGGGTCGCTGACGATTCCTTCCACTCGCGCGTTATGTGGAAATGAACGAGAAGTACTTCCTGTCTTTGCATTTGCTGGTTTGGGTGTTTTGTATTTGTTCCCGTCCGGTTATCACAAGTAAGTTATACATAAACGCTGTGCCTGTTAGTCTGTTATAATACAGAGCACTTGACTCTTGTGTTTTGAATGGCTGTTTCTAATCAGCGCGCTGCATTTCGTTTTAAGAATGGCTGAAGAAGAGGATGATCCTGGTTTTGATGAGGATTTAGACGACGGAGGTAACGGGGTAGACTCGGGCCAAGGTAAAAGAAAGCGGCTTTTTTCCAAGGAGCTTCGCTGCATGATGTATGGGTTTGGAGACGACCAAAATCCCTACACCGAATCAGTGGATATACTGGAGGATCTGGTGATCGAGTTCATCACGGAGATGACACACAAGGCGATGTCCATAGGGCGCCAGGGTCGCGTGCAGGTGGAGGACATTGTCTTTCTCATCCGCAAGGACCCTAGAAAGTTTGCGAGAGTGAAGGACCTGCTCACTATGAATGAGGAGCTGAAGAAGGCTCGCAAAGCCTTTGACGAGGCAAATTATGGGTCTTGAAATAGACCATCGGTTGCTATGTCGTTCATGCAATCCATGAAAAGGGTTATTTTTTATTTTCGCCTGTAATGGAATTTTACCTGTTGAGAACCCTAGTCCACTTTTCTTACAGCTGTGTTTATTCAGTTGCTTGACAGTTCACAGTTCATTTGAGTGTTCATTTATTGTTTGTGTTTAAGATGTTGTACAATAAAGATGCATTTGTTAAACTTTTAATGCCAGGTTTATTATTATTATTTTGAAAAGCATTTATGTGCACCTTAAAAATCAGAAGAAACATGGCTGTTTCTTAGATAACATATACAACAACCCTAGTATAATATCCCTAATGACAGTTTAGAATATAAGCTATATAACCATGATATTATTTAACTCTTAAAGGGATAGTTCAACTCACTCTCAAGCAATTCCAAACTGGTATGAGTGACAGAATTTCCAGAATTATTTTGGTTAACTATCCCTTTAAATGTTGTTGGGTTTTTTTATCCAGGGAGATACTTTTAAAAATATTGACCAGGTATCTTTTACATTTTATTAATATTAAATTATTTTGATGAAAAAAAAATGTAAGTTTTGTTGCAAATTGAAGGGTTAATGCAAGTGTAAAATTAATTGGTTTTGTAAATAGTGCCTGATATAGCTGGGGAAAAAAGCATTTAAAATAGCTGACATTTTATATTTTGGCAATATCATAAATCTAACTAATGCATGGAATTTGGGGACAACTTGAGGCTTTTGCTTTCAAATTTATGTATGCATGTGTTTAAACTATTCCATTTTCAGTGACATTAAGCATTCTATTTATAGCTTAGACATGCAAATCACATTAAGATGTTAATAATAAGCCAGATAATTATTATTATACTCATTCTGTATTCTTTTAACATTTGATGTTTTTCTCCCAGTGTATGTCATTCTCACAAAAGGAGGAATATGTAATTTACTTACTTTGTCATCAGTTATATTTGCATTATTAGTGTGCAACCCTTTACTTTGCAAATAATACTCATCAGCCATTGACCAGATAAACAAGACACAATTTACTGATTTACACACTTGCAGCAAACAAAGAACGTCATGTTAAAAATCTAAATGCGCAATATAGAAGGAGAGCTATTCCTACAGCATGTCTAATAAAACTGAATGCCATATTGGCATAAGTGAAATATCACTGTGATATTTGTAAGAGTTTGTGGTTTGGGTTTTGCTGCTACATAAACAGTACTAGTTATAGTCTTTAGTATATACAGAAATTGTCAACTAATTGGGGTCAGAGACTTGGGAGAAAAAAAACAATGTTTAATTGCTAAACTCCTCAAAACAAACCCATACAAATCAAAATGTCAGACCAACTAAACAATGTGTGTTTTATTTTTTATTCTGTTTTCAAGCGTTCGTTCTTAAATACAGTGAAGTGGTTTGGCTTTGGCATTGGTCTATGCAGCGGTAACAAGCTGCTGATCTAGACTAAATCTAGACTAAACACCCACAAACGTGGGGTCTACCATGGCATGTGCTTCTAGCGAACTTGAGCACCATCATAACATGATGAGCCTGTGAACCACACCACAGCTTGGCTCCTTGGATCTTGCATGAGTGTTCAGTGGGAGTCCAACCTTGGCAAACCCCACAGAGGTGTTTATCTGTCTGTCTGCTGAAGAGGTGAGATGGAGGCAGAAATAGGACAAAAGGGGGAAGTGAATTTGAGTGGCGCTGAGAGGTAAAGGTTCCTGTTGGCAGGGTGAGAGGGGAAAGGAATGTCCTTGAGTCTCTGTTTTACTGCACGTTCTCCATCATCTTGAGGAATTCTGGGGAAAAAGGGACATGGGTGTTGCTTCAATACTTGGTCTGAGTTCATGCACACTCATAAATAAAAGGAAATGTAAGTTATAAACCATCATACCATCAAAGTCCAGCATGCCATCGTTGTTCTTGTCTCCATCTTTAAGCAGCTCATCAATCTCTTCCTCTGAGATGGATTCACCAGTGCTGCGGATGATCTCAGCAAACTCATCTCTGTCGATGTAGCCATCACCGTTCCTGCAGATTCACGGTGTTACATAAAGTGAGTCTGGGTCACATTCAAAAACAGGTGCACACAAAAAGATATCAAATGACATACTTGTCCAGCACACGGAAGCATTCGGCCAACTCTTCCTCGCTCTTGCCAGCCTGGTCCTCCTTTAGGAGTCTCACCATCATGACCAAGAACTCCTCAAAGTCGATGGATCCGCTGCCTACAGTTTCCAGTATGAAGTACATTAGCTACTACAATCTACATTTTTGTATTTTATGCTTAAAGTTGAACAATCATTATTATTAATATGAATAATAAAAATGTACAGACATCATCACGTAGGCCAGAAACATACTTCACGCAAGTGTGAAAACACATACATGCATTGAACATATTTGACGAGCGCTCTTCCATAGGCCAGAAGGGGCGACAGAGTTATTCATTCATATGATTTTGACTTTAAAATTGGGTGTTTTAATATTCAGGTAAGTTGCACTTTATTATTTTTGTCTTATCAAGATACTTTTTAAACTCTTGCTCCGCAATGGCAGTATTTGTCCCGAGGGAAATAATTGACATTTTCCTCTGTAGCGCCCCTTGCGGCAGCGCTGAGAATGCAGCGAGTACGTGCGCGTAGAAAACGCAAGAACGCATGGAAATGAGCTTGAGTATAGTATATTTCGTTCTTCAGCGTTATATGGTTCTATGTATCCACTTTTTCCCAGCTGTAGCATTTTGCTTACCGTCTTCATCGACCTCCTCGATGATTTCTTCCAACTCCTCTCTGGTTGGATTCTGACCCAGCATCCTCATGACTGTACCCAACTCCTTGGTGCTGATATCACCGCCACCGTCGGTGTCGAACATGTCGAAGGCAGCCTTGAACTCTTTGAAAAAGACACATACAGTTTAATGGAAAAAACATCGTGAATATATTGGTGATGTATCATTTTCATCAGTACACTCACCGGCAAGCATCTCCTCGCTCAGGTATGAGCGGGCCTCCTGTTGCGCGTCAGTCTGTGAAACGGTTACATTATGAACGGTTAGTTTCAGATATAAACAGTTCAATGTATTAATCTGATAAATGAGAAACCCAGGTTCTTCTGGAGAGTCATTTGTTTTTGTTTTCCTAATAATCTGTTTGCATTAAGACAGGGTTGTAGGCCTTGCAAACAACAGATGGTACCCAGAACACTCCTCCAAGACACTTTGCGACTATTTTAAGCCTCAACACGTTATCCTCGCAGTCAGTGACTGTACATGGTAATTCCAAAATAGGATCCTTGGAATGTGTCGCCTCAGCTTTTAGTTAACCCACTTAACCTAACCTGCTGACCAGATTCATATCAAATAGCATGATGTCCATCTTACTGATTTCTGACCACCGCCCCTTCTTTTAAACATTCATTAGTACTATTATACTTTAACAGATATATGGATGATATTTCAGGGTGATCTTTGACTATACAGTCTTGGAATAAACTCCTTCAAGCTATTTTTATCCATGTTAAAACATTACTACATCAGAAAAATGGCAGTGAGCAACTTTACAGTGGATTTTGCTGCAATGTGATGAATTTATCATATTGAGTGTAACGGTAATGACATTTTTTGTCAGAGAGAAATCTTGGTCTTGTAACACAGATTAATTAGCAGTCAGTTAACTTTGAATCTATAATAAAGTCACTTAAAAATAACACCTAATAAAGTTACTCTCAGATTATATCAGGCATTATTGCCTTGGCAAAAATTAGTCCAAAATAGAGCAATTGTCTGATAAAAAGAAATACGTAAAAAGAGACGAACAGATTTAAATATATTTTTATTTAATCTATTTTTCAAAACCATGATTTTTTTAGTCATACTAAGGTTGATTTTTATTTATTAATTTTATTATAAAGCTTTATTAAATGCATGCAAAATTGCAAGGGAACTATTAACAATATTTTAACCTTATAATCCATTATTAATAATGACAGAAATGTAATTCTGACTTTTTGACTAGGCCATTTGCACATTTTATGTTTTCATGCGTTCATTAGCAAAATCGACTGCTTAGATTATTTAAACTCTTACCATGGTTGTGGATTAGCCTCCTCACTTATATCCACGAGACAAGCAGTGGTCAATGCACTCGCACCCCAACAGAAAGACTAGACGTCAAGTGACAGTTCTGACACACTTTAAACAGGCCACCCAAGACCCGCCCACAGGCCTCCAGATTTAGAATCCTGAACTTTTAGGGTTCGACGGCTCCCATAAGCCAATAGAAATGTGAAATGAGTACACTTTAAGAACAGTCTGCGAGAATACAGGAAAATGGTAACTGCCTTATTCTGGTGTGTTTATTGTCAAAAAGCCTGTATTTATTGGAAGACCTGTTCAAAGACACAATAAAATAATTATTTAGTGTGTCTGGTAAAACTTCATTGTGGAAATTGCATGTTAATGTTGACCACACTAATGTTTAGACACGAAATCCTGGCAGACTTTTATCCCGAGACTTTGATTTTCACTAATTCCCCTCAAAATTTCTACTAAATTTGAGAAGTAACATACTGATGGACTAAAATGGCTTATAATGATTTAAAATAAGTAGCGTACAGATGGAAATTCATTTTTAAAATGGAGAGAGCCGATAGTGTTCTGCACCACCCCCCTTTAGTCAAGCCGAGAAACCCTAAACCTCTTGGGAAGGTGCTGTGTTGCAAATCTTTAGCGTGCCCTGAATAGCAGATGGTTTAGATCTCTAGTCCACCCCAACCAAAACCCAGCAACACAAATGGCGACACAGGTACCCCAAACCCCGAAGTGGCTAAACCCGAGTTTCCATGTATGGCATGTGTTTCCTGAGCGAGGAATTGTACAGACGTGGATTGGAGAAAGATGTGGGGGAACTCGGAGGAGGGGGTTGTGGACTATATACATTCAGGCAGAAATGGAGAGATTTAAAAGGATATTTTGAGAAGAGAAGAAAGGTCCGGTTTTGCAGTTTGCATATCATTGCAGCTCTGGAGATTTGCATTCACGGCACTGGCATGAGATAACACCTCCATCAATATGACCTGAAGACAACGAGGTGTCAAAAGGATCACCTGGCTTTCTACCATGAGAAGAAAACATGGAAATCCGACCTTTTGCACCTTTCAGATCTCATATATGTATAACTTGCATGCACCTGGCACAAAACGTTGACATTAGGATTCGAAATTGATCTTTTTCATGACCTTTTTTGGCCATGTGAAGAGGTTAACTATGGTTAAGTATGAAAATATCAGAAGATATTTCTGCAACACCATGGATCTACTGGACAGCCAAAGTGTTATGTATTTTGGACATGGGGTTCTGGAAACCAACATGGTGCGATGATCTTGTTTTTCTGATTGGGTGTAGTGAAATTATGGGCAAGGTGGGTGAAAAGATCACGAGTGTCATGAGTTGCAGCTTCCAGAAATGTTGATATTTGGCCTCATAACAAATCTTTTTAGGCCTGAAATTGCATTTAGCTTTAAAAAAAATGTTAGAGCTTTACGTTTTTACAGACACAGAGATTCTGTATCATTTTAGATAATACAATCACAGTAAAAAAAAAAAAAAAAATCACCAAACAAACAAGCAGATTGGCCAAGATGTGCCTTTTTAATAGATTTACAGATGCCGCTAACATGTGAGCTAAAGCGATTCCTTATCGCCATGACAATATTAAGTCTTTTTCCAAGGCTAATGCTGTAGCAGGGTTATTTTTAATCACTGTAAAGGGTGAGGGAGAGGGGTAGGGGGTTGAAGGAAGGTTGCTGAATGTCTTGGGAAGAAGCAGGTGTAGTAGGAGACAGCTGAGGGGAGAGGCATAAGTGGTTTCCTCTTAAAAGGTTTGAAGAGTTATTTATAGATACCATCACAGTGCGGTCCCAAAGGAACACTTCCAACAAGACGGCACTGATCTATAATATTCTCTGTCCCTCAAAGCGAATTCAGCCCATCTTCATTGTTAACAATTTGAACCCGGGTGATATTGTGTTTTCTGCTTTTCCTTTAAAGATCTCAGCTTGGGTTATTCTTGGGAGTCTTGACTGCTGTCATTAGCGGTTGGAGGAGATGGAATGTAATTTTTTCTTACTGGACGTTCTCCATCATTTTAAGAAACTCTGGAATGAAAATAAAAACAGGGATGACGTAACATACAAGCCCCTTTCCTGGTTTTGTTCACACTCTCTCCACTCTGAACATACTTTGCATTCAAATATTGTGATTATTCGTTTCTATAAGAAAATGCTTGTCTTCTCTCACGTCTTGGGATTCCAAAAAACTCGCTGATAACTGGAGGTCAGGAAAAAGAATCCCCCTGAGTATGTGTGTAATTAGATCTTTTTATATATGTGTGTAATTTTATCTGCTTTAATAAACTCTTAAAAATAAAAGTTCTTAATTGGCATGGTTCCATGAACAAACTTTTATGTTGTAGATACACACATACATATAAATATCACTGCATTAAATAACAAAATACAAAATCAGTGATTTTATCATACTTAACTAAATTAAGCTATTGGTTTGATATTTTGTTATTTATTGCAATGCCATCCATACATTGTTAGACTGCTAGACATACCTAGACTGATGTCCATATAATTTCTAGGTGACCTGAAGGTGGTAAAAACACTTAGTAATCTATCTGTTTATTTTATTAATAATCTTCTTATTAACTTTTACTCTTACTTTAATGGCCACACTTTTAATGGTCATCAATTCTCACTATTAACTACAACTTTTGCCTCAAACTCCTAATTGCTGCTTACTGCTAAGGTAGTTGTTAAATTTGGGTACTGGGTAAAGGATTGAGGATGTAGAATATGGTCATGCAGAATATATGATTTAAGCACTAATAAACAGCCAATATGCTAGTAATATGCATGTTACTAGCAACTAGTTAATAGTGAGAATAGGTCCCTTATACTAAAGTGTTACCCTTTTTACCATTTAAAAAACTAACAAAATGAAAAATGGACAATGGATATGCAATAAATAAATGAAATAAAATAAATGAAGTATGTACTGAAGGAATAAGAATTGAAGGAAAAAAACTGTAATGACTAATAAGTTTATATAACAAAGCACTGTGGAGAACATCTGCAGAATGTTTTTATCATATGTCCTCAGATTAGGGAGACTTAATATTGTTCATATTGTTATTGAAGAGTTAAAATTAGTCATAATACATAGATTAGTTCTGCAGCCACGAAAAGAATGTGACAAAAGGATGAAATTGATTAATTTACCTAATGATAACAAGATATCTCATATCACACTTCAGTAATACAGACATATTTAAATAGAAAATAAGAGTCAAGTCCTTATATTGTATTCCAAGAGAATAATATTGAATCTGAATGTATAAACATTTCATGAAATTATATTTAATTTACTAGTGTTTTTTTTATAGCTCCCTAAGGAAGGCATGAGAGTATATTGCATTGATGATTATGTATAAGTGTGTATTTATATCTGTATACTTACTGTTAAAAACAAAAGATCATAATTGACATTCTTTATAGTGGAATAAGATTCTTCAGATTATTTAAATGTTCTTCACACTAAAAAAAAAAAGGTTTTTTTTTTTTTAACAAACGTTCACTGAAAGGTTCATTGGGGACCCCAAAATGATTCTTCCATTGCATTGTTCCAAAAAAAAAAAAAATTATTTTGGAACTTTTATGTTCCACATGAGGGCAGCACAGAAAATAGAATAAATAAGATCTGCTTTACCATCAAAATCAAGCTTCCCATCTTTGTTTGTATCTGCATCTGCCATGAGTTCATTTATGTCTTCGTCTGTCACTGGCTCACCAGTTGCACGCAAGATATCAGCAAACTCGTCACGATCGATGAAACCATCTTGGTTCCTGTTGGGAAAATATATAATATTGTTTTAATTACAAAACTGTTCTTGATTTTGTTATCAAGCTAAGTGTCTTTTTGTCTTGTGATGTCAGGATGATTACACAAGTGTTTTTGTTTAAAATGTTCATGAACTGAGAAACCAAAATTCCCTTGATCTTTTGACATGTAAGAGGTCAGTGTACTATAAAAACATCCTGTAAGTTTCAGAACTCAAAACTTTCTCGTAGTCTAAAAACAGCTTATATTGAAGCCAGTCTGCCAAAACGACAGCTTGAGGAATGTGCCACTCTATGATGTTATAGTGTGGCTAAATATCGCCTCCACAGAAGATCAACACCTGCTTCTACATCACTGCCTGCTTAGCCCCGCCCACCGATTCACGCATGCAGTGTAAATAACAAGAGAGGCAAACGCAACTCTATGCAGAAATCAAAAGATAAAGATGCTCTGAATACAGAGCCCGGTCTCATGAAAATGCGTATTAATACTATACCAAATAAAAACAAAAACTCGTGGTATTGATACGCAAAATTTGACTTTGGCGTGCATACAATATGCACGTGTTTGGCGTGCATATGATATGCTGTTTTCCCGTGCATATGATACGAAATTTGTTGGCGTGCATATGATATGCATATGAGCATCTACCCCACAACCCTAATCCTACACACTGCATAGCAAATACACGCCAAAATCAATTTTTGCGTATCAGTACCACAAGTTTTTGTTTTTATTTGGCGTACTATTTATACGCACTTTCATGAGATCGGGTCGGAATACAACAAGATGCTGAACAATGCCAAGTTGTGGAAAAACACAGTCTTTGCATCACCTTCCTTCTGATCCCAACATTAGGAAAGAGTGGGAGAACTTTATTTTTAATGAAGATCCAGACCGTGTCAGTAAGAACTTGGTCCTTTGTACACTTAATTTTACTGCGGATTCGTTTACAAACAAGGCACAATTCAACGCATATTTTCAGAAAGATTGAAACTAAAAGACGATGTTGCGTCAACTATATTCAATTTAATTCAATTCAAGTTTATTTGTATAGTGCTTTTCACGATACAAATCGTTGCAAAGCAGCTTTACAGACAATTTAAGTTTCTATTTTAAAGTTTCTACATTATATTTAGCTTATCAGTAGTGACTATCAACTCAAGTTGATGTCCATATGGCAGAAATGTACAGTAAAATTCATGCAGTTAGGTAATGACGTGTAATCAAACAGATGGTGAACACTATTAACTGCAATGATTATATGTTGCGATTAAAATTATAGCAAAATTTGGTAGTTTTGTATGTTGTTTGAGGGTTGGCATCATCTGAGATCCTCTGGGTGGTTGGCACTCTCTTCTCAGGTTTATATTGGATCCGACAGTAGTGTCGCAACACACAAGTGTGAGTAACTATTTTTATTAAGTGGTCACTACTTTGTCTGTTATTACAGATCGTTTGATATGTACTGAGCATTTATGCATTTTTAACCTAAATCACAGCAGCGTCCATCTATGAAGAATTTCACTGTCAAACATACACAACTGTTAGCCAATCATAGCAGTGGGCATTTACTTCTGAGTCTTCAATCCACCATGCCTATTCAAACAGAGCTTTCTGATAAGGGGGGTCAAAACAGGACTGAAAATAGACTATTACTTCTAAACTATGTTGTTGTTTTTTATGTAAAAATCTTGACATCATTAGAAGAGGACCTCAGAGAACACTACAAAATAAAAAAAGTTCATGACCCCTTTAATGAGTGTTAAAGTCATGCTGTCATACATAATTGGACGCGCAAATTACTGAACTTTAAATTACTGAATTTTAAAACCATATGAATTTGACAAAGAAAAATCACAAAATATAACAATCTAAATTAGTAATTATTAACTACAGATACAACTTGATATAAAATAAAGGAGTTAAACACCAAGGGAAACAAAAATCACATTTAGAAATACAATGTAGCTGCATTGGGTTTTTTTTCTGTCTTTCATGTCACACAGGTGGTCTTGTTTTTTGGGTGCAATTTGCTATAATTATTGAATACAGTGAGGTTATAGCCAGCAATGTTTTGCATGTAGAGTTTTCACTTCAAAGATTGATTTTTTTTTTCTTAAAAGTGTAAAATGGACTTTAAGTGCACAGCATGCACATACATTTAACCCACTGGCAGTCTGGTTGTTAGGGTTACAATAATGAAAGGGTCACATCAAGAGTGTGAAACAGACAGACACACACACACACACACTTGGGTCTAATAAGCATATTTTAAAATTATTTTATTTACCTATAAGTATTTGTGAAATATTTATACAAAACTATATTGCCAGTGCATAGAACTGACTGCATTTATTTATCAATCAAACTGATGGAAACTAACAAAAAAGTTTAGGTTTAAAAGATTTCTTAGTTTTCTTACTTTCGTATCACAGCTTTCATCTGTCAGTTAAAATAGCTGATAGTTTATAATTTGTTGTTAGTTCCCACTCCCCAGAGCATCAAAAATTCATGAAACTCAACATGTTTCCTCAGAATGTTCTCCATATGTACAAAGTATTGAGAAGACTGGACAATGCGCTTGTGAGACAATATGAGACTCTGTTTCACCGTTTTGTCATTATTTTAATCCCTCACCATGGCAACACCTTTCAAGATACCCAAAATCCATTCACAGTTTAGCATCGGTCTGTGTACTTTTGCGTCTATTAATTTTTCATTTTTTAACCATGACGAAAAAGGAAAAAAGTCCGGTTGTAGTATTTTTAAATGCTATGCTGTAAACCAAAATTGAAATTATAACCGTACACAAAAATGCTGCCCGACAAATTAAAATATTGGCTTATATTCAGAGTTTTGTTTATGACTTTTTGCACCTCTAATAAACATTTGAGAAATGCACAAATTAATATAGAAAAATGTAGATTTACATTTACAAGAAGTTTTCTTTGGCCAAATTAGAAGCAATGCTTTTTCCTGCAGGCAGTTGTGAACAAGAGCCGTCTCTGGAAGAATACAGAGACCTAATACAAATATGATTTTAAAAAACAGACATTGCAGAATCTTGGGAACTTTATCGTCATGAAATTATATATTGGGTTATAATTTTGTCATAATTTTGTGTGCTATCTAGGTCACGGTAGTGGAGAGGACCATGCATGGTCAAAGTACGTACAGTACATCGTGTTACAAGAAGCTTCAATATATGGGGTAAATATATAAATATAATATATTTTATGTATATTTTATATGTAAATATATAAAATAATAATTTCTCCTTCTCCAGATACAGACAGGCCCAGTTCCAGAATCAATTCACTAATGGTGCTTCTGAAATCAGTAGCCTTAATGTACATCTATTTGGACATAATTTTTGCCCTGTCCATTGTTATGGATATCACTGTCATTGCAATGATAGTGACATCCATTAATAAATGCCACATTTATATGCGGATGTCAGCATGTAAGTGGTCACTGGTCCTCTTATAGCATCAAAACAAAACTTCGTCAAATTATGAATGGATTAGCCAAGAAAGCACGCAAAGAGCACTCCCTTTATAATAATTAAAAAACTGTCACTCATTTCAGTTTATCGCAATCTCACAAAGTTCCATTATAATCAATGAAGCTCTACACTGCACAATGAATTTCTTATTTACATCATGTTACACTTTGTTTGTTCTAATGAAAAACTCCCGAGCGAGCAGCACTGAACAAAACTGTGGCCTGTGTGCCAAAAATGCTTTGCCATTGCGTTCAGAAAATCAACAGAAAATGTTGGTGATTGGCTACATTGATCAGTGCTACAGAAACACTTTGAAAACAGAAACCTTTGAAGTTCAAACACAAATACACGCTGGAGTATTTGGGAAATATTTTTCGCCAGAATCCTGTTTCTACAGCTTCAACTGACATTCTCTTGCTTTTCCCGTAGAACCGGCCCTGGATACAGTTAATTGCAAAGAAAAATGTAATGAGTATTTCATACGTTTTAGGTGTGAAAATGATCAAGATCATTAAAATATCAAAGCCAAAGGTTTTCATAAAGCAATAGGTTACTGGTAGCCACGTCAGTAGCGCGAGAGGGTGCTTATAGTGTCTGTATCCACCTTTTTCTTCACTTGCCGCTATAGGTAAATAACGAGAAGAATAACAACATGCTGTAAATGGTAAAACTGTTTGCACTACAAACCAGTGTGTTCATAATTAAGATAATACATTAAAATAATATAAGACACGCCAATTTTCAATATCAAGCAGCAAAACAAACAGTTTTGTACAGCTAAAAATAGCTGGACGTGGATGAGACCGGATGCTAGACCCATAGAATTTACAAATGGCCACACCCATTTTTCTATCCAAGAAAAAGGTGGATAGAGATGCTAAAAAAGCTAGAACTTAAATTTAGCATTTATAATGAAATATGAATTTTGAATAATAAAAATTTATTTGTGTCTGTTTATTCTATTCATCAGTGTTTGAACCATTAGAATCAGTATCAGAATCAGAAAGAGCTTAATTGCCAAGTATGTTTACACACATAAGGAATTCGTCTTGGTGTCAGGAGCTTCCAGAACAGAAGTCATTGGCCTCAGTTTCTTGGAGGTTAGGCAGGGGGACACCAATAATCTTCTCAGCCATCCTGACTGTCCATTGTAGTCTCCTGATGTCTGATTTGGAAGCTGAACCAAACCAACAGTTATAGACGAACACAGGATACTGTGGGAGGTTGAACTTCTTCAGCTGGGAAAGGGAGTACAACCTCTGCTGGGCCTTTTTCACAATAGAGTCAATGTGATTGTTCCACTTCAGGTTCTGAGAGATGATGGTGCCCAGGAATTTGAATGACTCTACTGCATCCACAGTGCTGTTCATGATGATGAGTGGAGGAGAGTACGGGGGGTTTCTCCTGAAGTCCACTATCATCTCCAATGTTTTGAGTGTGTTCAGCTCCAGGTTGTTGTGATGGCACCAGACAGCTCTTTAACCTCATGTCTGTAAGTAGACTCGTCACCGTCCTGGATGAAGCCGATGACTGTAGTGTCATCCGCAAACTTCAGAAGCTTGACAGAGAGGTCAGTAGAGGTGCAGTCATTTGTTTAGAGGGAGAAGAGAAGTGGGGAGATAACACATCCCTGGGAGCACCAGTGCTGATCGTGAGAGTCCTGGATGTGAGTTTACCCAGCCTTACTAGGTGCTGTCTGTCTGTCAGGAAGTTGGTGATCCACAGACAGATGGAGGTGGGTACAGAGAGCTGTGTCAGTTTGGCTGAGAGAAGATCAGGCATGATGGTATTGAAGGCCGAAATGATCTCCACAAATAAGATCCTTGCATAATTCCCAGGTCTATGAAGGTGTTGCAGGATGTATTACAGTCTCATTTTGACTGCATCATCCACAGTCCTGTTTGTTTTGAAGGCAAACTGAAGAGTATCCAAGAGTAAGAGTCCAGTGATGTCCTTCAGGTAGGCCAGGACCAATCTTTCAAATGATTTCATGACCACAGACATGTACATCTGAACCATTAAAGAAGAAACCGCATTTTCCATATTTTATTTCTGTTGAATATCTGTGTGAAGATTGAGGGGGCGGGGGGGGGGATTAAAGAAGAAACCACATTTTCCGTATTTCATTTCTGGGTTGAAAAAGGAAAAATGAATGAATGCAAAAGTACATGGACCCAAGACACGGAGGTTGGGTCTGTGTACTTTTGCGTCCATTCATTTTTTGTTTTTTAACCCAGAAATGAAATACGGAAAATGTGGTTTCTTATTTAATCCCCCCCCCCCCTCAATCTTCACACACAGATCTTCAACAGAAATAAAATATGGAAAATGCGGTTTCTTCTTTAATGGTTCAGACACTGATGAATAGAATAAGCAGACACAAACTAATTGTCTTTATTCAAAATTTGTATTTAATTAAAAATCATAAAAATGACATAAAGCTTGATTTTAATGTATATAAATGCAAAATTTAATTTCTAGCTTTTTTAGCGTCTCTATAGCCTACAGACACTTTAAACACCCTCTCGCGCTACTGATATGGCTACCGGTAACCTATTGCTTTATGAAAACCTTTGGCTTCGATAGTTTTATGATCTTGGTAATTTTTCACGTCTAAAAACATGTATAAAATACTTATTTCATATTTCTTTGCAATTAACTGTATCCAGGGTCAGAGAACATCATTTGAAGCTGTAGAAATAGGACACTGACGAAACATATTTAATCAATGTAGCTAATCACCATTTTCTGTTGATTTCCTAATGCAATGGCCAAGCGTTTTAATTTAGAATCCACTCCACGCCACAGTTTTGTGCAGTGCTGCATGCTCGGGGGGTCTATAACAAGCAAAGTGTAACATAAAGCAAATAAGAGATTAATTGTGCAGTGTAGAGCTTCATTGATTATAACGGAACTTTGTAAGATCGCAATAAACTGAAATGAGTGACAGTTTTTTAATTATTATAAAGGGAGCACTCTTTGCATGCTTACTTGGCTAATCCATTCATAACTTAAATAAGTTTTGTTTTTCATGATGCTAAGTGGACCAGTGACCGCTTACACACTGCAAAGTTTCGGGAGTGACATTCGAATATAAACGCTGCATTTATATGCAGATGTTACTATCAACGGACAGGGCAAATATGTGTCAAAATAGATGTACATTAAAGCTAGAGCACCCTCACTGATTTCAGAAGCACCCTCAGTGATTTAATTCTGAAATCGGGCCTGCCTGTATATGGAGAAGAAGGAGAAATTATAATTTTATATATTTCTATATTTACCCCATATTAAAGCCTTGTGTGTATCGCTCTAACATGATGTACTGTATGTATTTTGAGTGACCATGATCCTCTCCAATACCGTGACCCAGATAGCACACAAAATTATGACAACAAGACGGCTCTTGTTCTCAAGTGAACGTGCAGGAGAAGCATTACTTCTAATCTGGCTAAAGAAAAATTAAAATCGACATATTTTGATATTAATTTGTGCATTTGTCAAATGTTTATTAAAGGTGCAAAAAGTCATAATCTAAAAAGAAGCCAATATTTTACTTTTTCGGGCAGCATTTTATCTGTACGGTTCTAATTAAAAAAAATTTGTTTTTTTGCATAGCATTTAAAAATGCAACAACCATTTTTTTAAAAAAATTTTTTCCTCATGTTTAAAAAATTTAAAACAAATGGGGAAGGGGTGTGTGGCCAAGTATGGTGACCCATACTCAGAATTTGTCCTCTGCATTTAACCCATCCAAGTGCATGCACACAGTAGTGAACATACACCCAGAGCAGTGGGCAGCCAATGCTGCAGCACCCAGGGAGCAGTTGGGAGTTCAGTGCCTTGCTCAAGGGTCTCACCTCAGTCATGGTATTGAGGGTGGAGAGAGCACTGGTTATTCACTCCCCACCACCTACAATCCCTGTCGGACCTGGGACTCGAACCTGCAACCTTTGGGTTACAAGTCCGACTCTCTAACCATTAGGCCACGGCTGCCCCAAGCAAATGGACGCAGAAGTACACGGACCGTCTTGGCATCGTTGACTAAGTTTGGTGTGAATCACATGAATTCCCTTGGAAGCAGTGTTAAAAAAATCCAAGGCCTGCAATTTTCCAAACATCCAAATTCAAACAAAAATAGTTGCTTTCCTGTTGGTCGGAGATAATGACTGTAAACTAGAAAGTTGTCCCAAAAAATTATAAATCCTAACCTTTATCTTCATACCGAAATCCCAGATGGCCAGACAGTGATTCATCTTTTATAAATTATTAAAATATTTGTGTCTGGGACGCCATGAGCATGGAGACTGTAGTGTACACCGTAAGTTTTTTCTTGGGCCCTAATGACCTTTCCTCACACTGCTGTTCAGTTCGGAGTTAACATCAAATTACATACTTGTCAAAAACACGGAAGCATTCAGATAGTTCCTCCTCACTCTTGCCAGCTTGGTCTTCTTTTAGCTGCTGCACCATCATGACCAAAAACTCCTCAAAGTCAATAGTGCCACTACCTGAGAATGCAAAATTGATATGTGATGGGACAGACTGAAATGCAGACAGGAATGAACAGAAAACAGTTTGAGTATTTGGTTTCTAAGGTGTGGTTGGAACAAACCAAGTTTAAAGGGATAATTCACCCAAAAATTAAAATTCTGTCATTTACTCACCCTCATGGTGTTCCAAACCTGTATGATTCTGCTAGAGGTATTTTGAAGAATGCTGGTAACCACCTCTTCTTTTATCTGATCATTCTCCAATAATTACATCTTTAATGCAACCGATGGAGATTTAATACCTCCTTGTTACAGGATTGTACATCTGTGGCTGATTTACGCAGCTCTTTGACAGAGTTTTTATAGATTAACAGAGATTCAGCCTCTGACCCCCAAGTATTATGGGAAACCACTAAATGATTTATTAGGGGTAAATTTATAGGTTTTTCATCCTTTAATAAAAAGCATAGGGAGAGCCATAAATTTGAATTAGAAAAACAAATTGATCTACATTTTGTGAGACCAAAACACTAAAAATGTTCTTAAATCAGAATCAAAATCTATATATTTAAATAGAGCTGAATTCATCATACATTGTACTAGACGATCATATTATTTCCATGGAGAACGCTCTTTCAAGCTGTTGGCTTTGAGGTTGAAAGATGGTGAATCTCGGCTAATATTGGCTATTAGACATGAGGGCTCAGTATATACTCAACCAGGATGTAAACAGAGTATTTGAAAACTACTTTCAACATTTGTATACTTCAGAATCTAACTCTGACCCAACAAATTTTGGTTTATCCCTTAAACATTTAAATCTTCCCAAATTAAATTACTCTCAGCGCAATATATTGGATAGCCCTTTGACAATCGAGATTCCCTTTCAGATTCTAAAGGATGAATTCTCTCTCCCAGGATTCTCCTATTTTTCTTGTACTTAAGATTTAGATCTGTGCTTAAAGCTTTCAGAGTGCCCTGGTTGATTAAAATATCTCCTCATCCTATGATAAACTGAATAGATTCTAGTATGGCTTCCAGAGGTATTGTGAGTATAATTTATAAATCACTTGTGGTATGACAGTATTTAAACATTCCGACTGAGGGTTTCTGGGAAAGAGAACTTAACACTGTGATTGATTGGGACACTGTCTGGGGGAATTGTTTTGATACCTCAAAAAACCCAGCTCACCAAATGATTCATTATAATATAATGTTTATTATATAAAATGAAAAGAAAGTCTGACCCCTTCTGTCACCTGTCTAGCAGCTCAAGTCAGAGTACATGTATGCATGCATATGTTCTGGGACTGTTCCCGAGTTGTTTTGCTCTGGTCCTTGGTACAGGACTTATTGTCGGATCTTCTTAAGACTCAGATCCATAAGGACCCACTGCTTCTCTTGCTGGATGATTCGTCGCTGTCATTGTCTGTCAATCAAAAAAGGACTCTGTCTGCTGCTCTTACTGCTGCCAAAACGGTTATTCTGAAATTGCGGTTTGATCCATCTACGCCAGTTAGGTTTACTTGGATGTCATATGTACTTGCTGGACATTGTCCTTTTGGAGTGTACCACAGCCAAAATACATGGTGGCACCAGAAAGACAATGGAATTTTAGTCGGACCTTATTGACACTTCATCAGACCTCTTGAAATCCTGAAATGTACTTGTTATCCCACTAATATTGTTTTGTAATATTGTATTGTAAGTTCCCCCACCCCCCTGTTTTTTATGGCCAGATCTCAGGCTCTGCTGTAAATAGTTATAAATCCAAAATGTTTAATAAATAAGGAATCAAAAAATAAATAAATAAATAAATAAAAAGAACATTAGTAACCAAACAGTTGTCGGTAGCCATTGACTTTCATAGTATGGAAAAAACTACTATGGAAGCAAATGGCTTCCGTCAACTGTTTGGGTACCCACATTCTTCAAAATATCTACTATGTTCACCAAAATAAAAATAAAAATTCATAGGTTTGAAATGACATGATAGTGAGTAAATGATGACAGAATTTACATTTTTGGGTGAACTGTCCCAGCTTATTGCATGTGAACCCTTTTTTAATGTAGTCCATTTTTGGGACATGACCCAACTTACCATCTTCATCTACTTCTTCAATGATGGCATCCAGTTCCTCTCTGGATGGATTCTGACCCAGCATCCTCATGACGGTACCTAACTCCTTGGTGCTGATATCACCGCCACCGTCGGTGTCGAACATGTCGAAGGCAGCCTTGAACTCTTTGATTTGAGATGAAAAAAAAGGAAAAATGAAATGTAGCTGCATAATAAGATTTTTATACATTAACAATTCACCGCTTAAAGGCAAGCAGTGTGAATCAAATGTTCTGAATGAGCAAAATCATGTAGAGACTGTCAAAGTTCACACACTCACCAGCAATCATCTCCTCACTCAGGAAAGAGCGGGCGTCATTTTGGGCATCAGTGGGCTAATGAAAATAAGAGATTGTGATATACTAAGGGCCTCATGGGGCATTCGCAAATCAGACTGAAAATTTAAAATGACTTTGTTCATTATTTGGAACTGGACAACCTTCACAGGGGGTTCCTAGTCTTGGATTACGCAAGGAAACTATATTTACAGGTATATTAAGGGCAAACAAAGAGCAGACAAGAACAACTTTATGAAAAGCATTTCCTTTTTCAACTTTACAAAGTAAAAGTATGTGGAAACTTTAGTGGCCTCAAAAAGTATTTGCTAAAATGAGTTATAATAAATATTAAAGGGGTCATATGATGCGATTTCAAGTTTTCCTTTCTCTTTGGAGTGTTACAAGCTGACTGTGCATAGATAAGAACCCTGAAGTTGCAAAGACTAAAGTCTCAAAACCAAAGAGATATTCTTTATCAAAGTTAAGACTCTGCCACGCCCCCTTAAAACGGCTCGTTCAAACACGCCCCCACGTCTATGTCACGATGTGGAAATATTTGCATAATGCAGCCCAAATGTTCAGGCAGAGAAAGAAGGCGTGGTTTCAGTAACCGCAGTAGTCCTGAAGCAGCTCTGTCAGGGAGACTCTGTGTGCTTCTATGTGAAAGCAAAAGCACTTTATTTGGCCTTCCGAAAGTAGATGCATTTAGGAATCATTAAGATTACTTACAACAGAACAGCAACGCATGGACGACCGTTTCGTGAACCTAGGAGAGGAGGTAATTCTGACTTTGCTATGACAATCTGGCGCTTCTGAATCAGCGACTGTATGTTTTGTTATTAGTTTAAGTATTTGCTACTGACTGCTCAAATGCGGAGTATTGCGCATCGTGTGTGTGTGTGTGTGTGTGCGCGCGCGCGCGCTCGCGTGTGTGAGAGAGGGAGACACGGTCACACAACCGCGGCTTGTGTGCAAACACATACGAGCTTCATCACTGTGTCTGTCACGCGACTCTGTTCCCCTCTCGGGCTTGAACTGATGGTAAAGCTAAGGACATTATTAACTGTCTTTACTATAATTTTGAAAGCTAAAGCTCGCGATTATGGAAAGGGGCGTTACATTTCCGACGCGGCTTGTGGTGTTCGGCCAATCACAATGCACTGTGCCAGTTGGCCAATCAGAGCAGACTGCACTTGTCGGAAGGAGGGACTTTGTAGAAAACAAAGCGTTTGAGAGAGGCGGGGCATAGAGGACCTACAATAATGTACAGTATTTGAAAAATAATGTGTTTTTTGAACAATAAAACATGTCAACATATTCTGTTATACCAAATACACAAAATAATGATCTATAAAAAAGCATCATATGACCCCTTTAATTATCAAACAGCATTAGTGTAAAAGTGTAAGATTATCACTGCATTAAATATCAAAATATCAAATTAGATGGAATTTGCAAACAAATGATGCTAGTGCCTTTATCATACATTACAAAATTAAGCAATTGGCTTGCTATTTTATTTAATGCAATGAAATTCATATCTTATGTATAGACTGAATCTCATAATACTTTATAGGTAACCTGAAGGTGGACACTTAAGAATCGAATTAATCCATTTCTTTTATTAATGATATCTTTAGATCTTAGAAAAACAAAACAAAATTAAAAAGTGAACATTGACAAGTATATGGTTATGTATATGCAATAAATAAATAAAATAAATTAAGTAACATCTATTTAGAACTGAAGGAATAATGTAATGACTATTAGCTCCACATCACAAATCACTGTAAAGAACATGCAGAATTTACTCCTTTCTCCCCCTTTTACCATCCATATGTCCTCAAGTGAAGCAGATTTAATGGGTTTCTAGTGAAGCTATTATTGAAGAGTTAAAAGGAGAGAACACACAATTATTTGCATATATTTGTTCTACAACCACAAAAATAGACAATGTGACAGAAGAATGAAATTCATTTATTTGCATAATGATGACAAGATCTCTCATATCACACTTCAGTAATAAAGGTGATAATAATAATAATAATATAGAAGATTAAAAGGAAATAAGTCAGAACAAGTCCTCAAATTGTCTTCCAAAAACATAATATTGAATGCATAAACCTACTGTGCATTGCATTAATGAGTTCTCCATGAAATGTATTCTGGAACATGTAAGATAAATGTACAAGTACAAGAGATCAGTCAAACAACATGTTCTCACATAGCTCAGAACTGAACACAGTGTTTAAATATAGCTGGAATAGCTCCTACTACATCATAAATATTCTCCATCTCCATAAGATTCACTACGATTTGATGGAGAAGGGCACAAAAACTCTCGACAACCATGAAGGAAGTACCCAGTGACCCTTTTGCCTGTTCTTCCCTTGGTTTTGTGTAAAAATGCTATTTAAAATCAACATGAATGTACATTACTCTCATAGAGCCAGAATCCTGTTGTTCACATGCACATTCTCAGGAGGAATCAGAGAATGACACTGCAAATGTCAAAGGACCATGATAGTCTTAGCACTGTAATCAAACCCTGTAAGTTCCCTCTCTTTGATGATGTGGATTACCACATGTATCCAGAAACCACAATCACTAACACTAGCAAAGGCAAAGAAGAGAAGTCACTTGTCAGTCACTAGAAAACACACTAAATACTTAACAGTAGTGATGCTTTGAATATGAACTGCACTGTAAATATATTTGCAAAACACAACAAGCCAAAAAGATTCATGACATTTAAGCCTTATATTAACCGAGGCTCAATATTGACACGTAAATTTCTACGCTCAAAATCTGCTTTATGTGTAGCATCTATGCAAACTGGTATTTATTCAAGGAAAATATCATTTCATATGACCGAATCAACGATGTCATTAAGTTAAAACGACCATTTAAACCTGCACATATCCACTTTTTCATTCTCTTCAAGATCTCCTAGAAAATTGTCCAATCATAAGTATGAATCATATCTAGTAATTTCCAGAAATCTTACCATATTGACAGCTTGTTATTGAGATCAAAGCGTATCTGAAAACAATAACAGTATTTTGTCCAGCAGCCTTCCTCCTAAACGTACGTCTCCAGACTCTCCTAATAAGACCTCATATAATTCTCACTCTTCCAGAAAATGGCCAGGATTGGACAAGAAACTCTACAGACTGAACTTGTCAACCAATGTCTGTTCAGACTTAAAAAAAGCCCCACCCGTCTTCTTCATCCCTTTCTAATCCGGTGCCACCTCTATGTGCCCTTCATTGCCCCATATTTAGCTGAAGGATGGACAAGTGGTCTCAATGACATTTCCCTGCCAATAAAAAAAAAATAAAAAAAATAAAAAATAAATAAGGAAAGAAATGCAAGGTTATTTAAGCAGTGGATAAACAGATTCCAGAAACAGATGTTGGCTACAATCAATTCCACACTGAGGTTGGATTAGTTCCCTCACCCACATGACTGTGTTTCTTCACCTTATCGGTCAATCTTACCATCAAGCAGTCAGTTTGGCTGAGTATCCCTGTCTATACTGACCGGCTCCCTTGGATCTGCATCAGATTGATGCATATTAGGAAACAGTGAGTCACAAGAAGACAACGAGATTCATGTAAGGCTTCACAGTCAGCTGGTCATTGTATCACCCTGAAGGGGTTTATTACACAGCCACACTCTCAAAAAAGATACAAATCTGTCATTGGGGAGGTGCAATACTAACATGTGCCATAGGTAGCATTTGTACAATTATGGTACTATAATATAAAAATGCCCAGGTGACATCTTTTGTACCTTTTTTTCTGAGTGAGTAGCCTATACTCTCAAAATATACAAATATGTGGACATGAAATATTGAAACTGGTTCATAATGTTACCCATAACCATTGTTGGGGTAACACATTACAAGTAATATGATTTACGTAATCGGATTACTTTTTAAGTAACTAGTAAAGTAACACATTACTTTTTTTTAATGTAGAAGGAAATATCTGAGTTACTTTTCCAAATAAGTAACACCAGTTTCTTTGTTTCCCATGTCTTGACTGACAGCTCTCGTGTTGCCATGTTGAGAGAAATCGGGAGTAAGAGCAGAGGTGTTGTGCATGGTGTGTGAGCATGATGCTTGTTGGAGTTCTAGACTAAATATAAACATGTATTTACTCATCTCACCTGCACAAAAACAGATTCTGTATTACTCAAATTGAATAAAAACAGTCAAATGCAAACTCAGAATATTATACACATCTGCAATAATTAAAAATGTTAAAGACGACAAATATCTGATTATGCCTATTTCCCTACTGTGTAGAAGGTGAAAAACATGATGTGACATGAGTATTATATCTGAGTTCATAGTATTTATAAAATAGAAGGTGAAAAGTCCATGGATGACCTACAACTGGCACAGATAATCTGAAATTTGATATTAAAATTTTGTATAAGTCTGGATTTCATTCATATGACACATTCATACTATGTAGAATACAAGGGTCTCAAAGTTTGTTTCTCATGAATGTAGTAGTCCTTCATACTCAGACAGTAGACAATTTCAGATTCTTTAAAATGGAAAGATATCAACCACTGTGGCTCTACCACGAAAGCTTAATCGTTAACTTCATTCTTAAAAATAAAAATTCTTTATTGGAATCAATGGTTCCATGAAGAAACTATAACATCCATGGAACCTTTCCACTGCACAAAAAGTTCTTTAGAATATTACAAAGTTCTTCACACTAATAAAAAGAGGTTCTTTTAAGAACTGGACACTAAAAGTTTTTTTGAGGAGCCCAAAATGATTCTTCTGTGGAATCACCTTTATTTTTAATATTGTTGGATTACATGTGACTTGATAGAAGCTTGAAAACTCTAGTCCATTCAAATTGTAATGGTTTGTTTGACTGTTGTCCAACGCTGACAGCAGTTCATTAGTTAAAAACAGCTTCATTCAGTACTATTAAAGCTTTATAAAAGCAGTCCGTCCATATGACTGGAAGTTTTCAGGCTGAACAGGTTATATAACATGAGGTTAGTTGTGATAGAAATTTTATTTTCAGGTGAACTGTCCCTTTATACTTGCATTTCCTCCTACAAGAATAGTGCTGCTTTTTTCCTCTCTACTTGTGTTTATATTTTCTTCGATATGACAACAGAAGGAGTGACCTTGTCAGACTCTTAAGGCTCGCTGTCATTACCCTTCCATGCCTTATCTGGTTTCTCCTATTAATCCTCTGACTGCTAGAGTTTCGTAGGCTTTGCAAAAATATCTACTCCATGGACAAGTCTTAGCAGATAGTCTTGATCCACATGCTTAACACACCCACACCCGTCACTTATAAACACTTGTAACTCAACTTGTAATACAGTTAAATTGAAGGCATGATGTGTAAAGATGTAATAGCCAAATGTAGACTTGTGTCATGGTCTCAGTTAAAGGCAAAAACCTGTGTCTGAAACAATGCTGCCTTACTTTTGGATATCAGACAAAGATTCATATCTGCTGATAAGAGAGCTGCATAGTAAAGTAACTGGATCTAACACATATGTACACAGAGTATGAGATTTAAAAATGATTAATTAAAAGTGTTCTACTACTACTACTACTCTCAGATTCTGTCTTTATGTTTTTATCTGAACTTTCTTTTCTATGAAACTTACCTATTATTTAGCCAAATAAAGGCAAGTCTCACTGAACTCATCCAGCAGCAAAGCCTGTGACAAGAAAATTAATGAACGTCAACTTCTTTTCCAGTGAAAGCTGAAGTATTTTCATTATGGTGGTCTGGTTGTGAGGAAGGCTGTCCATTATATAATGACCATGCAGTTTTCTCCTTATTATCTATATTATTATCAAAATTTGATATATTGAGGGCCAGGTATCAGACACACGTTTTTCTGTGAAATCAGAAAGAATGAAGTGATTTAGAGCCAGACGTGGCTAATGAAGTAGTCAACGTAGTTGGCAAAGTCATGAGGGGAATTTATTTTTTTTCTAATCCTTGATTCTTCAAAATGACCTTAATTAACCAAATAAAGGTAAGTCTCATTGAGCTCATTCAGGAGCGATGCCTCTGGCAAGAAAAGAAATGAAAGCCACATTCCTTTCCAGTGAAAGCCCACTTATCTTCATTGTAGTGGCCTGTTTGTAAGGAAGGCCGTACATTATCTTATGGTCATGCAGTTTTCTTATTACTATCTATATATTATTAACTCAATTTGACTAACTGAAGGCCAGGCATGAGAAACACGTGTTTCAGTGAAATTTGAAAGACGATGACTTAGAGACAGATGTGGTCAATGCAGTCAATGTACACTATAATTTTTTTTTCCAAAGTTAGAAATAAAACAAATATTACTGGAGTACATTTTACCAGAAAATACAATTTTAGTCTTTATACTTTAAAATTTAATTCAATGCAGTATTTTGTGAATGTAAATGTGAAAGTTAGACTGGAAATTCCAGATTGAAAATATATATATATACACACACACACACACACAGCGGGGTTTGAATCGCGGTCTCCGGCGTGGGAGGCGGGTGCTCTAACAAAGATGCTAAAGGTCACGGCCTCTAGCGTCAGTCGCTAGCGCGCCACTTGAGATTGGGGAGTGAGGTTTAACCTGGCCAGCACTTACCCGCTGACCTCTGCTACATACATACATACATACATTATATATATATATATATATAAAGTAAATAAATATCTCTGAAGTATACTCCCATTCATATTCACAATTGTAAGCACTCCAGGGTGATTATGAACATGAAATTATCCAGCCATGGCTTCCTGTTTCACAGAAATATAAATAGGAGGGAAAACAAAGCCCAAATTCCCTTAATCATCCATCATAACGAGAAAAACCAAAGAATATATTTCTGATGTGCAGCAAAAGATAATTGAGCTTCACAAATTAGTGAAGTGGCTTTAAGAAAAGAGCTAGAGCAGTGAAAATTCCCATTTCCACCATCAGAGCAATATTAAATTTCCAATCAACATAAAATGTTATGAAACTGCCTGAAGGGGGCGTGGGTCTATATCTCGTCCTAATGCAGATAAAGGGTGAATGGCTAAATTCTCTAAGGGCCACGGCAGTGCAGAAAACAGTTAGTCAAAGGAGTCAAGCATCAAACAGCACCTACATCACCACATGTTGTTTGAAGGATTTGAAAAAATCTCCTAGCTCATCAAAAAATCTCCAGCATATTCAGTTATCAGACAACTGGAACTTCAAATGGGACTGGCTTCTATGGTCAGATGAAACTAAAAAAAAATGAGCTTTTTAGCAGCAAACACTCTATATAAATTAGTTTATTGAACACAGGAATAAAAAATGCCCCATGTGTACAATGAAATATACTACTGTATTTTTTGATGTGAAGGCTCTGTTTCTGCTGGAGGTCCTGGACATCTTGTTTAGACACATGGCATCATGGATTCTATCAACTAACTTAGATAAAAATCAATAAGTGACTAACTCTGTTAGAAATCTTGTAATGGGCCATGTTTGGATCTTCCAACAAACAATAATCAAACTGGTAACCTCAAAAACAACACAAAAATGGGTCACTGAGCACAAAACCAAGCTTCTGCTATGGCCATTCCAGTCCTCTGACCTGAACCCATAGAAAATGAGTGAGGTGAACTGAAGAGAAGAAGCACCAACATGAAGCTGGGAATCTGAAGGGTCTGGAGTGATTCTGGATGAAGGAATGGTCTCTGATCTCTTGTCAGGTGTTCTCTAACCTCATCAGGCATTATAGGAGAAAATTTAGAGCATTTAACCTGGCAAATGGAGGTTTCAAAAAGTATTGAATAAAAGGGTGCCGTTAATTGTGGTCAATGTGTATCAGAGAAAAACATTTATTTCATAATGATATTCCCCCCATTTTAAATTCTTATCCAGCGAAAGGTTAGATTTTTGTGAATTTTTTAAATAAAAGATCAAAAGGATTAACAATGCAGATTAATTTTCACAGCCTTCTTTGATCATATTTACCAAGGGGGCCGATATTTTTGGCCATGACTGTATACACACACACACAGTCAAACCAACATTTCATAATTTCAGACACATTCAACATTTCTCACATTATATATCACAGTTTATTCGCTATAGTTTAGAAAATGGTAATAAAATATGACAAGAACTCAGTTAAACTGTCAGAACAAATTCATCTTGATAATGTCAGATAACTTTGACAGAAAGGTATGTAATGGATTACAATCAACCAAAAATTATTCAGCTGTTAAATTTAAGTAGGTCAACCAATTCCAAAGCAATGCTTAATTTTGTTCAGTCTGTGGTGTAAAAAGGTCACATTAGCAATTAAAGAAAAAACATGGTCAAAGTGTCTGAATAATTTTTGATCCTAAATTTTACTGGTAGTCCACTGTATGAAATTTTTTTGGGTATGATATGTCACAGCTCACTTTATTTTGCTATCCTCACTATACATTTATGAACTATAGTGTCCTGCACTAGTAAAAAAAAAAAAATTATGAAATGAAATATATATATATATATATATATATATATATATATATATATTATATTTTTTAGAATTTTATATTAATTGATTCATACATTGATTAGCTATTCATATTATATTATATTTATATCTGTTTATATTTATTATATAAGTTACCAGACAAAATGGGTATTTTCTGACAGGATCTGGCATCCGGTGCTGGATCTTATATATCTGGCATGGTGGAGGCATGATCTAACAGAACAAACAAACAAACAAACAAACATGATTCCAATATTCATCAGTTCATATATAGTCCTACATTTCACAAACAAACAAACATAATGTAAAATTACAATGTGATTTCCATATTCATCTGTTCACACATTTCACAAATGAATGAATAAATTTATGTAAAATAAAAACAAACTTCATCAGTCTCTCTCCACCTTTTATTCTCACTAACGTCTATAAGTAAAGTTTCCACAAACTTATGAGGATGACTTTGAGCATCAGAATAGCTGCTTACTCATTACGGATAGATTTACATAAACGAACAAATCACTCAGGACAGAGTGAGTGTCCTGTCATCACTGTTTCTAATCCAGCCCCCATCCAGTCCATAAGGCAGAGTGTACTGGTGGGGCTGCTGCACATAGGTAACCTCTGGGGGCTCAGTTAACAAGCATTTATTCTTCATGAGTGCCTAATGTCACCCCAAGCTCTCCAAGACGCTTAAGCTGAGATAATTGACAGCAGCAACTGTCAACCTCCCGTTCCAGCCGCTCTGCCTAACACTCCTCCTTTTTTCTTCGCTCTATTCTTGGACATTCTCAAGCACAGCAGCTGAATCTTGGAGAACAACTAGAAGTGTAGCAAGCTAAATAAGGAGAGAGCAGTGAACGCCCCTGCTCTTGTCCTCTCCTTAAATCCCTGTTATCTGAGTGCTCATTGATTCTACAACTGCACCACTAATGCAAATACAAGCCAGTCTATTATGTTCAATAGTCGATAGGCCTAATTATGTATCAATAGCCCATCTTTTGAAGCACATGATTTGGTTTATCAGTTGTCTACACAAGACAACATAAATCAATGTTGCTTTTCCCTTGTTTTCTGTACATGCAGAAAAAAAAATCTAATCAGGTTCGGGAGTTGCGTGTTCTCCTGTAATCACAACGCAAGGACCCAGTCAGCAAACAAATTTGGCCCAGATTTGGCCTGCATCTGGCACAGCTGGCATTCATCCGGCACTGGCATACAGTATGTGGGCCAAACATGGCCCGGGTTTGGCAGAGGTGGTACCGGGTTTAAGATGGCACACAAGACATGGGCCAGATGTCAAATGTAGATATGTGGGCCACATAAGTATGGCCGATCTTGACCCACATGTAAAATCCATTTCAAATATTTTTGAGTAAAATGCCAATGTTTTCCCATAAAGAAAGGTAATATATTCACATATATGTGAAACACTGTTAAATATATTTAAATATATTTTGAAAATGCATAACATAAAGCACGTTGCATGTTTAATTATGTTTACATACATGCAAAATTATATTCATGCCTCATGATATTATGATATATGATATTATATCATATATTATAGAATAGTATATCCTGTTGTTATATATATATATATAAAATATTCATCTGCCATTTATCCAGCACTGGCATACAGCATGTGGGCCAAACATGGCCCAGGTTTGGCAGAGGTGGTACCGGGTTTAAGACGGCACACAAGACATGGGCCAGATGTCAAATGTAGTATTTGGCCCAGATGTCAAATATAGATATGTGGGCCACATAAGTATTGCCGATCTTGACCCACATATAAAATCCATTTCAAATATTTTTGACTAAAATCCCAATGTTTTCCCATACAAAAAGGTAATATATTCACATATATGTGAAACACTGTTAAATATATTGAACTACATTTTGAAAATATATTTTTAAAATGCATAACATAAAGCTCATATTGTGAGATTAATTATGTGTTTACATGTGAAATTATATTCATGCCTCATATGATATTATATGATATATGATATTATATCTTATATTATAGAATATTGTTTTATACAACTGACTTCAAACAATGTTTTGCATTCACTGCTTTCATATTCTCATTCAATTTACAGTTTGATGTAGGCCTACTATCCACTTAAACAATACATGATGAAGTTTCAGGACATTTTATTTGACTTTTATGTACTATTTATGTAAATGCGTAACTTTGTGTTTTAGGCCATGTTGGCCAATCAGAAGCATGAAAAAGTTTCCCGTAGGCGGAGATAACAGCGCAGGCTCCGACGTCACAAGCCAAAAAAATCTTCACCCTGGCAGGAGTTTTCAAAATGTTGGGTTTCAGTGACCTGGTGCAGCGTTTGTGTGAGGACGAACGGCCAAACCGCATAGAAAAAGCTGCAGTTTTCCTACTTCACTTACTTTGTATTTATTGTAAACCTGAATTTTGGGACAAACATGATATAGGTTCTAGGCTACTTTAATTGCACTCATAATCAATCAATCAAAAAAAAAAGAAAAAAAAACTTTCAGGTCATTTAGTTTATCATCATCATTCAAGAAAATGTAAACAAACTATTTTAATCAAATGATTATTTTATTAGCCATGATTATTTGATTAACAAATGAAATAATTGATTAGCCTATTCTAATCGCCTGTATTGGTTTAATATTAAACATTTTAAATGAATTTAGAAGGAATTTTTGTAGGTGAGTTAGCTATTACTTTTACTTTTTTGTACAGTTTTATACAAACACATATTGTCCATTATTTACAATGAGTAGTTTTTTTTCTTTATTTTACTTTCTTTTTTTTTTTTAATTATTCAGAAAGCAACAATCCTTGATTATTAGAATCCAACCTAATACTCCTGCGGTCTTAATGGACAACTGAGGCGAACCATTTCATCTGGTTATTTTTACAAAAGATATGCCTCTTTGAATGACTTTAAGCCCCACCTTCATTTAAGTCACTCACCTGTCTGCATCTGTTCTCGAGACACATCGCGTGCAGGCGCAACAAATGCGAACATCAGCCACCACGTCGTCAAACTCCCAAAGCTGTCATAAAAGCGCTCGTCATCGCCCAAATGCGTTTCACACGTGTTTTACCATGTTTCATGCTGTGGAGTGCAGTCTACGCGTGTCCGAGCCCAATCCAGGATGCCAACATCACCTCAGATGCCCTCCAGCTGCTGGACCAGGGACGCTGCCTCTTCAGATCCATGCTGCCGTCAGATACAGCTGTGCAGGTACTGGTGTGTGTCTTTGTGGTGATGACCATTATCTCACTTGTCATCAACAGCTGCACTCTGTTCAGTCTTGGCAGTTCAGAAGACTTATCCTGGGAGCCACGCTTCGCTCTGCTGAAGAACCTCATAGTAAGTGACGTCCTGCTCATTGTAACCCAAGGTCCAACGGTAACATACTGTCTGCTACAGAAGACCACTCTGCCGTATGGAGCTTGGTGCATCACTCAGTTCTTTATTAACACTGTTTGTGTTTTCTGCACTATTCTTACTATCACCTGCATGGCTTTGGAGCGTTACCTGTACGTGTGCCAGGCCATCTACTACCTTGTTATACTAACCACCAAGCGCCTTTACTTGATAGTCGGGCTCACGTGGCTTATTTCACTATCCTTTTCGGCAGTGATCACCGCTTTGCTCAGTTTAGGGCACCAGAGCTTACTGCTGGGGAAACCCATAACGGGACTCCTTTGTGAGCCGGACACCTTGGAGGCCCACCTTGGCTTTCCACGAGGCTCTGCGGTGTTTCGAAAAGTAGTTGGGCTCGTGGTGACGCTGCTTTGCATCTGTTCCTACTCATTCTCGTACATCCGCATGTATCAGGAGGCATGTAACGCCATTCAGCCTTTCCAGCAGGTCAACAAGAGGGCACGCAACACCGTGATATTCTACTGCTCCATGCTGCTGCTTCAGCTGCTCCCCATCTTTCTGAAGATAGCCTCGGATGCTCTGTGGGAGATCGAGGGCAACATGGCAATGTTCCGTTCACTGGATTACACTGGAGACTGGACGTCGGCGGGGATCCTCCACATCATGCTGCTGGTGATGCTTCAGGTGCCCCCTTGTATTAATCCGCTCATCTACGGTCTGCGCAACAAGGAGGTAAGGGAAGCTCTGCCCAGGCTGCTGTGGTGGAGGAGGGACAACTGCTAAGGGATTCAGAAGTTAAAGCCAGGAGGTCACATCTTCTCTGTTCTAAAGAAACAGAGTGGAAGAAGGATAGAGTGTGTCATGTGTAGGTCTGGTTCTTGTGGTTTATTGTGAGATTGTAATAACGCACAATATAAAACTTTAATGCAAGATACTTTGAATGCAAAACAGTAAATCTGACTCAAATGTAATGTGCCTTTTGTTTATGTCTCTACTTATATTTATATAGTTTCTACAAATATAATTTAGTAATGCTTTACATATAGGTTCAAATTGTTTATTTAATGCATCATGAACTAACAGCATTTATTAATGTTTGTGTTCATTTATAAATATACTATTGTTCACTGTTAATGCAGGTTTGTTCATAATAACTGAATTTATTAAACTGATGCATAAAAACAAATGTGAGATTTCAAAACTGTTAATAGATGTTAGCATTATTCAACAATAAAAATGCTGTAAAACTGAGGTATATTGTAAAGTAGGCTATCATCTATGTGTATATATTTTAAATATATGATTGATTGCTTACTGTTAACCAACTATTTCATTTTTTCATTATTTTTGACAAGAAAGGAAGTAAATTACTCAAAGTCTGTGAAATTTGCATGGTCCCGATTTTCACTTAACACACTGTTTAAAGTACATATCAGACAGCTTTATATATCCTTGTATATAACATTGACAACATATGCACATATACCTAAAGCTGTGAACTATAATTATGTTGACATTCTTAATGATTACCTGCCAAGAATGTGGATGCATTGTAAAAAAGGCATAGCAGAAATGAGTAAAGGTGAAACAACTCAATTTCTATGTGTAAATGTAATCAGGGTTTAATTGCAGACTAATACTGTAGCGTCATATATTAATCAACCTAGTCTCATGGCATTTTCGTACTTGGGTGCACTTTTTACTTATGATGGAAAACAAAATTTGTAGAAATGTATATGTGAACAGGTGAAGGAGGGGAATCAGGTTTTAATAGCTACATTTTATTTATTTATTTGTATTTATTTGATTGTGTTTATTTATTGTGACAAAAAATTGAACTTTTGTCTTGCTGCCATTTATGTAAGATGCTCAAGTATGCATTATGAAGACAATGTTGATTCTTTACACTGTCTTTGGTTTTAAATGTAAGAATTTTGCTGAATTAAGAATTTTTCTGTGCAAAAATAATATGTATCTGTTAGATATGACAATTATTTGGTGCAAAATAATAAAAATACTTTATTAACCTTCATACCACTATGGTGTCTCCATAGAGATGTCTGATATCTGCAGCATGCTTAATAAACTGCCGGAAATGATGAGCAAATCCATTAACTTAATCTTTTTCTCTCTTTTTCATCTCTCAATCAGTGGTTGCTACCAGTAAGTGTTTAAAATGCAACTTTCATATTTTTCGGACTATTTTCTTTAATTGTATGACTTGTTGAGAAGAGGTGTGCTAATACAGTTAGACTTACTATTTTTGCCTGATGACTAACTGCTGGAGAAAAAAAAAAGAAGAAAATAAAAGAAAACCTTACCATTATGCTAGACATGAAGGACAAACCTGTGAAATCCATAGTGAGTGGAATATTTAGCCATGTTAGACAGACCACATAGCAAAACACTAACAAACACTCCGAACACCTTAGTAACACCATAACTTTGCACTTCAAGCTCCATTTGCATTTTCTTCAGAAAATCTTCTTGGAACATGGTTGCATTACTGCAACATTTGACATTTTAAAACCTGCCATGCATTTCAAATGTGATCAGTCTATCCTCATATGGTTTTTGATCATGCAACTCATGTTTTGATCTTGGAAAAGTGCTTTTTATCACTTTTAAGCATTCAAAGTTTCTTTAAATAAAAGTATTTTAAATGGCTGAATAAGTGATGAGAAAATGGCAAAAATTCAAATGAGGATGAAATGTTTATATAAACTGAAAGTTCATTATCGTGTGAAAATTAGTGGCAAAACAACATTTCCTTTTTCCTCCTGCATGCTTCCAAAATTACATGAGCATGCATATAATAGGATAAAGAATAAAAATATGTAGCTCTTGACTCAAATGATACTTTTCAATTGAAGGGAGAGAGAAGAGAGAGATCTTGACCAAACAAAAGTTTTTGCATTTTTTAAAATGGAGATACAGTACTTTCTAATCCAACCAGTCTTGCTTAAAAATAGGGTATAGGCTCCCTCTAGTGATTAAAGAGAGTGACATTCTCCTTCAGCATTTTAGAGTCATTGTCCAGTTCAAGGAATACTGTATTTAAAGCCCCTTTTAATTCTAAGAGTTCTTTTTTTTTTAACAATTACTAAGGGTGAACATGAACAGTCAAAACCCTGTGAGCCCTTACCCCCACCCACCCACACACCCCAAAGGAGGACAATAAAATGAAGTACCAAAAAAAAGGGCACCCACATAAATTGTCAATGCAACTAAATAATTATAAAGTATAATGAAACAAAAGAAAGCAGAGATCCATAGGTTAAAGGGAAAAAAAAAAAAAAAATAATAATAATAATAAAAAGCACATTATAAATCAGTAAAGATATGTGATGTATTTTTGACAAAATTAAGTAGGATCCCAATTTTTGTAAAATCTGTCCGTGGAACCTGTTAATGTGAACTTAATTTTTTCGATATATAGAAAAGACATCAAATCTTCTAACCACGAGAAAGTGGGAGGAGGTTTAGAAGACTTCCAGTGCAATAAAATCCATCTCCGAGCTATCAGTGAGGCAAAGGCTAGAACATTAGCATACTTTCTTGAAAGTTCATCTGAAACCGCCGGTACACCAAAAATAGCAATCAAAGATCATGGTTCAAGAGAAATATTGAAAATGTTAGAAAAAGTATCAAAAAAGGAATACCAAAAATCTTCCAACGTTGGACAAGAAAAAAAACATGCGAGTATGATCAGCAATTCTAAGAGTTCTTGATGAAGACTAAAACTAATATTAATGTTTGGGTTTATATACAGAGAGATGGTAATAGGGTAGAGTGGGGGAAAACTTAATTTTTTTTTCTGTGAAACAAAAGTTAAATGTGTTCAGAAAAGTTATCATTGTTTTAGTGACAATGACATAAATTATAAACAAAGTATGAAAAATGTCCAGAGTGTTCATGTTATTAGATTTTTAACAAAAATTAAATTTGTACCAAGGGGGCTTTATATCCCATGGGGCAAAACACCCCCATGGGTGGGGTAAAATGCCCCCCAGTCTGACAAAGCAATTTGCTTTAAACATTTACAGCAAAATCAGAGTACAGACAGTTTTTGCTTAAAATGAAAAAGAATACAAGAATATAATCAATAATTATGAATTACAAAATTATAATAGCCTATTTGAAACATTTTGTTTGCTGATGCTAACTGGCAAGCTAACTAGCTACCTGATGCTAACTTGAGGTAATTTTTAAATATAAAATCCAAATATTTTTATTCAACCAACTAGTCAGAATATATTTTATGGAATAACAAAGATTTGATGTTCAGAACAGAATAACTACAGTAATTGCTCATTGCCCTCTGGGGGCATTGTACCCCATCTGGCTGCGGCCATTTTAGCTCACAGACTATGTTTGAAAAAAAAAAAAAAAAATTATGTCATTCTGAAAATATAATTATATTTTTATTAAATAACACAAACTCCCTATCTACAGGCCTGATGTTCTACAAAACAAGTTTTAAAACACTTTTTAACCTTACTGCTGAAAATTATATCATTTACTTTGAAATCCGTTTTCTCTTTGTTACATCACCAGTGTAAGCTTCATGGTGAAAACTTCTACATCACTCTTGTCAATGTAGTCCATAGTTACAATAAACATTAATCTTGACTTTATCTTGTGGTTATTTTGGGAAAGACAGTAGGGGGGTATTTTACCCCATGGAGGTGTTTTCCCCCACTCTACCCTACGTCATAAAAAATAATTGGCCATGGAAATTTCATTCTGAATTAAATGAAACCAACAAAAGAAAATAAGCCTGTAGTGATCAAAACGTTCTTCCTCTCAGGTGCAGAAAGACAAAAGAATGAGGAAGTGATGAGTCGTTGTGCAATCAGTCACTTCACATTGATGCATTACAGGGAAATGGAACTGTAGCTCACACACAAGCCACAGAAACTGACCTGAAACCAAAGACATACATGCTGTATAGGTGAGTGCAATTTTCTGATTCATTATCATACAACACAAACTGGCATTCAGTATTGTAAATATGTTGTAAAACACACAACATTTTGTGAGGAATATAGTACTTACAGTCTGTAGATTCTCTTGGCTTTAGCAGAGCAGGGCAAGACTCAAGAATGATACATTCTTCTTGAGTGGCTGGTAGAACCAGTTTGTGTGTTGCAAAACCTACCTCAAACTAAAAACTGTATTTATATAAAAACAGGTGCAACTGGTATATATAACCTATATTTTTTTGGGGGGGGGGTTAAAGAATGATAAAGCTGCAAAAACGATAACGCTAAATTACAATTTACACATTCATCAAGTTTCACATTTAATTGATTAAATAATAGTTTACTAAATAAATACCAGTAAGAGAGAGTGGAGTAAGATACACCAGCGTTAGGTTGAGCCACTCTGTGCACCTTCTAAACTGTGCACAATTGTTATGTGATATTATTTAGGAAGTCATTATCATATTTAGCTGCACCATCATATCTAGTCTGTAAGTGAGAGAAACAGAAAAGCAGCATGTTAAAAAAATTGCATGTTAGTTATCTACATTGTCCAGTGGGTTTATGTCAAAAAATGTACCCACACAAACAAAAACACACACACACACACACACAAAAAAAAAAATGTATACACATAGGTAATTTACCGAAAAAAATAAAAAATTAAATCACTGGCAATGTGAAAATCCTCTTTACTTTACAACAAGTAAATAACTCCAGGATTTTTTACACTAAAGACAATATTTAACCTCACAAAGTTGGAGAAATGCAAGGAAGCAACATTCATATCTACCAGTAACATGGCTGGATTGTAAAATAGTCTTGCCAAGACAAAAACGTCACCTTAGTTTTATTTTATTGTTATTATTTTATTATTATTTATTTATTAATATTGTCATATATTTTATGAAAATATATGGAATGTGTCACATTTCTTATTACAGTAGTCACTCTGTTTGAATTCAATATGTATTGTCCTCTTTTACTTTGCTTAATATCCAAGCAACTGCATAGCAACACGCTAAAACATGCTCTGGCAACCAGTCAAAGCACCTTAGCTTCATAACAGTTTAGCAAGTGCAAGCACCATGTGGCCATTTTCTTTACATTTATTTTTATAATTTATTCACAATTATAAATAAAACTTTACCCCAGTCATGGCACTGCCTTTTAAAAGTCCCCTTAACACTACACAAAAAATAAAATTAGTAATAGTTAACTAAAATTAGTAATGTGTTAACTTCCATTCCAGCATCCATGGAGAACAAATGGAATGCACACCTACAACAGGAATCTTGCTCAGATAACAGCCTTGTATTTATTTGCAAGTTACCAGTCAGGGAAGGTTTCCAGGTCCTGGACAGCCAGGAGCCCGTCCAGGTCAAACTCCCAGCGCAATGCAGCGTCCACCAGCTTCGTGTGCGTCTGTGTATGGTAGCACAGGAGAACAACGGACTTTCTGAGCCATTTGCACTTCTGGACCCAGAACGATACAGTCTGTTGTACCACAAGGAGGAAGAGTGGTATGAAATTTATGATGACTATCAGGTTTTGAAAACGCTGGATGCACCCTGGTTTCAAGGTACCGATGGTCTTCAGACCGTCTGTGTCACTGTGTTGGCTCAGAAAACTGCCTCTAAGGAGAAAATTCACTTCCAGGGTATTCTGAATGAGTTAATCGGATATGATTTGGACTCCTCAGACACTAATCGTTTAAATGAGCTCGGCTATACCCGAAGAAAGTTTGCCACACCACGAAGGGAAGAGCTGAAAAACCGGGATCCAGTAGCTTATGCCACTGAGCCGTGGATAACTTCCACAGTGCTCCCAAACGACCAGCAAGGTTACCTTCAACAGAAACTCTCAGTGACTCTTTATTATAATAGTTCAAGCCTTTCAATTAAAGCTGACCTGACACATACCCCCAGCGATCTCCTCAAGATCTTCTGGGAATCCTTGCCAAAGGAGGACCTGTCATTCGAAGGATGGTCGGTTGATTATGTGCTCCAGGTGTGTGGCAGAGAGGAATTCTTGAGTGGAGGCTTCCAGCTCTCCGACTACTTGTGGGTCAGGCACTGCCTTGAAAACACGCTGGAGCTTCATCTCTCAGTGGTGGCCATCTCATCCCTTCCAGAAAACACAGTAAGTAGAGAGTACTGGCCACTGGTGGACAGTCTCACTGGTCTCTCAAGCTCCCACGAGGAGCTTTCCCTTAATGGGAAGAAAGTAGAGGACATTGTGATGATTTCCCTCTGGGACTGTGAGAGAAAGTTCAGGGTTAAACTCTTAGGGTTTGACATCCCAGAACTCCCAAGTAAGGTACCGCCACTTGTCCATGTGGAAGCCACCATAATCTACGGTAGAAAGACTGTGTCATCGGTTTGTTCAACTTCAAAAGAGTTTACGGATGAAGTACTGTGGAACACCTGGCTGGAATTTGACATTCTGATCAGGGATATCCCTCACGGAGCTAAATTAGGTCTCACAATTAATGCCAGGACTGTTGAAGGCACGTCAACCAAGGACACAAAGTCAAACTCCTCTAAAGTACAAGATTCCCAGAAGGGAAAAGGGCAAGTACTATACTTCGTAAACCTTCAGCTGATTGACCACAGATCCCTTCTTAGCCAAGGTCCACACACTCTGCACATGTGGCCTTTCCCAGAATGGGACGAGGAGGCATTCACTTACGAAGCAGAAAAGCTGTCTACCGCCACTAACCCTGATGTAGCCAAAGCAATGGCAATTACCTTCTTGCTGGATCGCTACAGCTTTCCTGTTGTCCTGCCATATGGCAAGAGCTCTTCTGGTAGTGGTACATCTCCAGTTTCAGACTCTTCTATACTGGACCTCTCAGGAGAATCCAGACTCTCCTCACCATCCAGTGAGGCTTCTCCAACAACAACTTTCACAAGGACAGATTGCTTCAGAAGGCTTAAAGAAGAAAGTGTCCACTATGCCTCAAATTTACCTCAGTTTCTTCGCACGGTAGACTGGATGTTTCCAACTGCAGTCCAGGATGTCCATTGGTTGTTGAGTCACTGGGAACCAGAGGATATAGAGCTGTCTGTGGCCCTTGAGCTTCTGAGTGTGGATTTTGCAGACATGAAGGTCAGAAGATTGGCGGTTCAAAGATTAGACCTCCTATCCAATCATGAGGTACTTAAGTACCTGCTGCAGCTGGTTCAGGTAAAAAGTTCTACATTTGTAATTGACCTATACAGTAGTGTCAAAGTAATGAGCCTTCTTAAAGCTCTTGCTTGGAACTCATAGTTGGGGAATTGAGAAGCAAAACCTAATAAGGCATGTCATTTTCTGTAGACCCTTAAAGTCGAACCATATCATGATAGCTGCTTGGCAAGATTCCTTCTCAAAAGAGCACTAAGGGTGAGTCATGTTTGCATGCTTCATTAGAGGATAATTTCCACTTCTGTCATTATCACCAAAAATAACTTACACCATTTCACCTGTCAGAAGATAAAGGCTAACTATGTACTATTGCAATTTCCTGGAACACAGAGCAAATGGATCGGACACTTCTTTTTCTGGTATTTGCGGAGTGAGGTGGCAGGATGTCCATTTTTCCGCCAGCGTATGGCAGTCATACTGGAGGCCTATCTGTTGGGCTGTGGAGAGGCAATGCTGACTGAATTCCAGCGTCAAGTACAAGTCGTCAATTGCCTGCACGAAGTGGCTCTAACAGTGAAGGTGCTCTACCCAGACAGAACGGATCTTCCATCAACAGGTAAAGTTCAAAAACTGTGTCCTGAGTATTATGTCTTATATGTAGTACATACATCTACATTATCATGTATGTGTATCAGCTCCTCAGAAGCTGCAGGAGATACTGGAGGAGTGCAATTTACCCTCTGACTTCCAGGTGCCTTTTGATCCCCGTGTCAGAGCAGGAAGTATCATAGTGAGTTGATATATATAAATTGGTTGAGATTATATATATATATATATATATATATATATATATATATAAACTGATCCAAACCAAACTTAACCAAAAAAAATTAGTCCTTAATGCATAGTTCACCCTAAAATGAAAATAAATTCTGTATAAATTATAAATTATTTATTGACCCTCATGTCATTCTAAACCTGTATGACAAAGATGTTTTGAAAAATAGTTTTTTGGACCTCACTGACCTTTGTTTCATTAACATGCTTCGAAATATCTGATTTTGTGTTCGGCAGATGAAAGAAATCATACAAGGTTATAACGACATGAGGTTAATCAAACAATGGCAACATTTTCATTTTTGTAACTCAAACTGTTTTCATTCAGCTAAAAGACTGTAAAGTGATGGCCTCTAAGAAAAAGCCACTCTGGCTTGAGTTCTCCTGCGTACAGTCAGAAGCTCCAGCTTCTCCTCCTGTCGGCATCATCTTTAAACATGGAGATGACCTCCGACAGGACATGCTCATCATCCAGGTAAATAAGCAACTATTAAAAAACCACTGACTGATTTTCACTAGCAAATAGAAACCAAATTAAGAAATTAAAGTTCTTAATTAAAGTTTTAATTTAAGAAATTAAAGTTTTTAAATGTGGTTTTTCAGACTCTAAGGGTCATGGACTCAATTTGGAAAGAAAAAGGTTTAGATTTGAACCTGGTGCCCTATGGATGCATTTCAACTGGATATAACATAGGTAATGATCAGTCTCTCTTGTTCTTATAACAGAATTATAATACCGCTTATTATAATATTATTATAAGAAGAACCCTTAAAATGCTCAACAAATATTGATAGACAAACAAAAATATATTTTAATATATTTTAAAATAACAATTATGGCACAGCACTCTAGGATACTTGAAAAAAAAAAAGTCTAATGACCAAGAAACAGATCAACTGACTGTCATCTCTGACTTTACATTCAGTTGTATGTCTGTCTTTGACACAGGAATGATTGAGGTTGTGCGAAATGCGATAACTATTGCCTCTGTTCAGAGGATTCAGGGAGGTATGGCGGGAGCTTTCAAAAACAATGCCTTGTATGACTGGCTTGAGAGGAAGTGCTCATTCCAGGAAAAAGTAAGCAGATATACTGTACAAATACTATGTCACGTGAGCTGCCTTCTGTCATTCTATCAGATCTGTATTCTGCATTGTCTCGACAAGCAGATATTTGATCATTCTCTTCCTTTTGTCTTGAACTTCGGTGCAACAGCACTTTCAAGCTATGGAGAAGTTTGTGAACTCGTGTGCCGGCTACTGTGTAGCTACATATGTGCTGGGTATAGGTGACCGCCACAACGACAACATTATGATCACTGATCAAGGTAAAAGAACAAGTTAGTTTTTGTCTTGTGGATCTGACAAGACAAAAGAAAAAAAAAATGTAATTATTGAATATGCAAAACCAGTAAACTATGTAGATGTATGTAGAATATATTACAAATAAATGATCCAGTTCAACTTCAGTCATGATCTTGTTACATCTGGTTAATAAAATATGATTCATGTCATATAATTGATGTCTAACATCCATACAAAATGTTCGGAGTATTATGGGTACATTTTTAGAGAGGGTTCAGTAACACAGAACATGCCTTGAATGGTTGTACCAGTATTTTACTAATGTCCACTTGGAATCAAACTAATGTTTAATTCTCAATTCTTCTCAGGGAACTTGTTCCACATTGATTTTGGGCACATCTTGGGCAACACTAAGAGCTTCCTGGGGGTGAACAGAGAAAGGGTGCCCTTTGTCCTCACCCCTGACTTCCTGTATGTGATGGGCAGGGTGAAAGGCCGTCCCAGCCTTTACTTCCAGAGATTTAGGGTAGGTTCTGTTACACGGTTTCTCTTTGAATTATTTTCTGTGTTACAGGGCCTCGCAACCAGTGTTGTTATTGTGAACTAAAATGAAAAACTATTCAAATTTGTTATCAGTAATTACAATGAAGCTGAAATAAAATATAAATATTACCATTTAAAGGGATAGTTCACCCAAAAATTAAAATTACCCAATGATTTACTCACCCTCAAGCCATCCTAGGTGTATATTTGACTTTCTTCTTTCAGATGAATACAACTGGAGTTATAATAATAATAATAATAATAATAATAATAATAATAATAATAATAATAATAAAAAGTTTTGGCTTTTTTTTTTTGAAGCCCAAAAATCCATCCATCATAAAAGAGCTCCACATGGCTCTGGGGGCTAATAAAGGCCTTCTGAAAAGTCTTGAAAGTGATGTGTTTGTGTATGAAAAATATCCATATTTAAAACTTTATAAACCGTAATCTCTGGCTTCCACTAACTGTTGTACACACATTCACAAGAGAATGGTCTTCCAACAGATAATGTAGGTGTAGCGTAAGCTCTGGTGAAAAAAAACCCTCAAGTCTCTTCTTGGCTTATATTGAAATCTTCCAAAATTTTTCTTTACAAATCCTTGTTTTGTAAAGCCACTTTCCCATGAACATGCGTATGACAGTTAGCGGAAGCAAGAAATTACAGTTTATAAAGTTTCAAATATGTATATTTTTCTCACACAAATGCATTGATTCACTTCAAAAGGCCTTTATTAACCCCTCAGAGCTGTGTGGAATACTTTTTATGATGAATGGATGCACTTTTTTGGGATTCAAGATACAGGACATTTTTTAAAATAACACCGATTGTATTAGGATGGCTTGAGGATGAGCAAATCATGGGGAAATTTTCATTTTCGTTTGAACTATCCCTTTAAAATTAGAAGGGCTGCCTCTGCAACTAACTGAAATAAGTTGAAGTAATAAAATAACTAAAACTAAAATAAACTTCATAGAAACATTTTTTAAAAATCAAATAAAAATTACACATAAAAAGCACATGAAATTACTAAAACTTAAATTAAAATGGTAACTGAAAATATAGAAATAAAAGCTACTTAATTAAATTAGTTAATGAATAACACTAAAACAACACATGCCACTAACACAAAACTTGAGGAGCATTTGTTTCTCCTGTCAGCCCATTTTATTACGCATTTAGAAAGTTTACTCTGATCTGTATTTGTGATGCAGTAACTAATAAAAAAACCCCAACAAATATGTTTAATCATGCAGACACATGATTTAAACAAGTCAACAAAATGCTACAGCCATACTCTGAGCTCCAGTATCTGTTCTTTCTTCAGGACACCTGCATCAATGCCTATCTGTCCCTCCGGGCTCAGTCTCGCCTTCTAGTCACGCTCTTCTCTCTAATGCTGCTCACGGGAATCCCTGAGCTCAGCATGTCACAGGACATGCGCTACCTGCGAACTGCACTGCAGCAGGATCAAGGGGAGGAAGAAGCTCGGAACCACTTCCTGCAGCAGATTGCTTTCTGCGAGCAGAAAGGTTGGACTGTCCAGGCCAACTGGTGGTTTCACATGATGGCAGGCATTAAATAGAAAACATGAGGAAACTATGTACCTTTCTGACAGCAAAGGGAATTTCTCTACATGCTACCAAAAGATTGAGAACCACTGGCTTAAAGAGACAGTTAACCCAAATTAATTACTCACCCTCATATCATTCCAAACTTGATTTTCTGATTTCCTTTGCCAAGCTGAATACAAAAGGAGAAGTTTGTCAGGATGTTCATGCTGCTCTATACCATGAAAGTGACCAGAGGCTGACAAATTCCTAAAAGGACAAAAAACACCATAAAAGTACGACAAAAGTGGCCCATTTCAAGTATTCAGAACTTTATGTAAACAATAAACAAATCAATGTAAATCTCAAATCTCATTTATGCATTTTAAATATGCAAATTAACATTTTAACATTGTTGTAGTATGAACAGAAAGAAATTTAAACAGAATGAAGGTGAATTTACATTTTATGAACATTAACATTACATTTTATTATGCAAATTACATGGAGAAAAATTTTGTATTCAATATAATCAATAAATGTTTGTTTGCTACTTCACATTTCTTATTTTTTTTCCATTAAATAATCATCGAAGAAACTGAGTCTCAATTCACAGATGAATTAAGACCATCTTAACCATTAGAAAGACCATCAGTGTGCCATGATGGTACTGTAAGTAATAAGGATGACACACCAGGAAATGAGATCTTGGGTGTAAACTGTAATCACATGCTCTCATGAGTACCATCCTGTTATTTACAGTGGTTGCCTTTAGAGGGCACCCTGGCCCATATTCACCTCACATGCACTGGGTCATGAGACAACAGTCCTAAAAACACATTGCTTGTTAACAATAGACTCTGAGATAAAAAGAGTTTTAGTTTTTGCTAACAGTACTAAGAGTACGACATAAAAACATGAAATTCCCTGCACAAAGGCCGTGTTGTGGAGTTGTCGCGGTTGTTGGTGAGGGTAGAGAGGGAAGGGAGGGGTGTTTGGTGGGTGTAGGGGTGTTTTCAAAGCCAGCAGTTTGGGGGGCATGGGCGGGGGACTGTCAAGTCTGTCTGAGAGACTGTTTCCAGACAGACAATCCTCCATGCTTCTCTTAGCTTCTCGTCTCTCATCCACTGCATTCTCACATCATCATCTTTGTTGCTTTGTTGAGGTATTTTCCGGTATTTTTACATTTCTCATTTAATCAAGTTTTGTCTTTAAAACAGCTCAGCATTTGTTTATTTCACTCTTCCTCGATTCCTCTTTCTTACGCACTCACACACAAACACACGCCAAGACGGCATCACTGTGTTTCTGACAAGGATGAGCACATGGTCGTCCCACACACTGGCTGAATGTCTTTCTCGGGACTGTCTGTTCTTCACTATAACAGCTCTACAAGCTCTCTTATAGAGCACTTTATCAAAAGGTAAGATTTTTTTTAGAATAGATTGAACGTTGTTGTTATTTATACATTTTTTTCATTTTTGGTCTTCAAATACATTGACTTTCAGCTGCTGATTCAACATCTTCCTTCAGACACAGGTGAGTGTAACAGACAAAAAACGTATTTATTCTATCGTGTTATAAGAAACTATTTATTTACTATGTATATTTATCATACATAATTCAAATAATAATATAAAAAAAATATTAGAATATAAATGTCACAGAAAATATGCTTCTCATGAACTGAGGCTAATATTTATAGGTAATATGCTATGAATATTGAGACACAAATATTTGTGCTTTATACTTGATACCCTATAGGTGTTTGGTTCAATTACAGTGAACCACGTTCAGAACTATAGCATTGCTTTACACTAAACCATCTGCGTGACACCCTGCTTTTAAACCCACATGGATATGTGGTCATATTCCATCGCCATGTGCTCTCCTTGAGGTCACGCCCTCAAAACAAACAAAAAAAGAAGAAAAAAAAGCCATATCTGATTCAACCTGCTTTTTATAATTGAGAAGCTTCAGTAATTACATATAAGGGTGTGTCAGTGGGCAAGTCAGTTCATATCTGTCCAGGTTACTGAGTGCATGTGGAGAAGAGAGTCAAGCAGCAATGGTTTCCAGTGCAGAAAAGAGCACTAACCTAGTTCATGCCAGACAGAACAGCCAGACAAGCCCCCAATCTCCCCACATTATTAAAAAAATCAAGAATAAGGATTTTTCTAATTACTGTCAAATCAATGCAAAGTCATTAACACAACAAATTACTGTAAAAAAAAAACATATTTTGTAATGCATTGTGAGGTAATAGTGTATATATAGTTCCATTAGTGTGTTCTGTATCACTACTGAAAGATCCTGCCCAAAGAAAATGCTAATCACCAAGGTGACTTCAAATGCAGACTTCAAAAATGACTTTAAAAGGTACATGCAGAAATATATGTTGTTTGATTTTATGGGTGCCCTAAGTACATATACTAAAACAAGGTAAGAAAAAAACCCTACTGACTATGCACATATGGTTATCTGATTCTGGAGTACAGTACTTGCTTTACAAACTACAGTGTATTAGCATTAAAATAATAATAACAATAATAATAAAATGCTGCAACATCTAGACTCAACTAAGGTGGTAGATAGACTTAACTTATATACTGCACTTGTGCCTTCACACATCCTTGTGCAGTCACTTATGATCACATCAGTTTGTTTTCCTCAACTGTAAGTTTCTTTGGATAAAAGTGTCTGCTAAATACATTTCTGCTCATAATAGCACTGAACTTTTGGAAAGGTATTTCTCAAAAGTTAATGTGGGTCATAAAAAAGACACGTCAGCTGATTCCTGGGACAAATGTTGAAGACTGGAGTCAAATTCCACTCCATTTTGTGTGTTTTTGATGACTCCAAACTTTTTATGTACATACCACAGGTGTGTCTTTAATCAAATCTGTCTTTTCAGGTTAAGTGCAGGTGTGGCTAACTACATTTAACTAAAACTGACAGAAACACAACTCATTGGCCTCAAGGGCTAATCTTAAATGATCATGAAACCCTAAAACAGATTGTTTTTGTTAAAAGACGTGCACACGTTGCATATTATGGAAATATTATTAAAAAACCACTGAAATCAAACACAAATTTGAAATATTAAGGGCAAAGACTATTAAGGGTAAATAGCTGAAGCTCACAGACTATTTCAAATCTAATATGGCCGTTAATAACTTCAAACATTACCATTGAAACCAGCACCACATTTGATTTGAGATTTGCTCTTAAGCTGGAACAGATCACAGTGAATAGTGACTTAAATTTAGATTGTTATTTTAACGCTTATACTGTATATAGTGCAACAGTTGTATGCACTCTTAAAGATAAAAGTTATTTATTGACATCAACAGTTTCATGAAGAACCTTTAAAATACACCTTTCAAACCCATAAAATATTTTTTATAGTGAAAAAAGTTTCTTTAACTAAGAGAAATGGTTTTTTTAACCCGTTTAATCCCAAATTTTTCCCAGACATGAAAATATCCAAATGATGTGTCATAAGTAACCCTTTGAAATAATCAATAATTTTTTTTTTTTAATTTTTTTGGAAAAGTGTGCGAAAAATTGTGTTTTATGTTCGGTCACAATTGTGACCGGTGGGATAATGTGTGTACTGAAATAACATATTTCTGCAGTCATAAAAATTGTTATATATCTTAGCCCAGCTATTTTAAACTGTTTGATCACATTCTAGGGTTACTATTATGCATAAAAAAACCTTATGCAACATTGATAGGAACACTGAGATAAAAAAACAAAAAAATTAAACTATCACCGCATTTCAAAATTGTTAATTTTTGTAAAATATAAAATCAAATTTTTATATTAATGCTACGAGCATTACAACATCATTGTTGTACATTTTTTGTAACATTTGAATTTTTAATTTAGTGCAATATTTTGTCATTATATATAAATATATTTAATATATAAACAGCATATTTTTTCTTAAATATATACACGCATCTGTGTGAATTTACATATCCATAATATTTTATTTGATTCAACATAAAATGTATTACACATAAACATTTAGGTTACAATGGCCTAACGTAAACTATAGAACATAAAAGATGATAACTTGAGAAACATCTCAGGATTTCATACAATTAAAGTAATTGGTAACCAATACAGCTTTGTTAACAGTCTTCAAAATACCTTCTTTTATGTTCTACAAAAGAAAGAATTTAAACAACATGAGGGTGAGTAAATAATGACAGAATTTAATTTTCTTTGGGTGAACTATCCCTTTAATGTTTTTATTTTTAAATGAAATGATGCTCTAAATAAGAAACTAAATCTGCCAGCAGGTGGCGGTAAATGTCTTTATGAGTCATTCATTCATTCGATTCAAACGGCTGATTCATTCAGGAATGAAGTAACGGCTGTCTCTATGAATGGATCTTTGAATCATTGGTTCACACGATTCGTTCAGAACGCGGATTCATTCTGAAACTAAACACCGCTGTTGCTCGGAGACGTGCAACAGTTCTGCAGCTATGGCTTTTTAAAAGGTAATATGTTCTCTGCAAAATTGTGCAAAACAAATAATATTGTGGTTAAAATGTAACGCAGTTTCAACTTCTTATTTACTGAACTGTTGTATAAAATCACATTTGCACTCGTGGTATTCGGGACATCGTGTGAGATATAGCCTAGCTCTCGCTGCTCGTGTGATAATCGCTTATCGTTTGATATAAATATGAGACAAAAACACATTCAGGGGCATTTATTGCACCAATATCTTGAATTTTAGGGCATAAATGCATTTATGGAGTTGTTGCCCTGCATCACATTTGTCAACAGTCAACTGTATGAAATGTAACAAGTTGTAGAGGTCTGGGGGCGGGGCCAGTGCGATAACTGCGTTAAAATATTTTAATCGCGTTATTTTTCATAACTAATTAAGTTAACGCGTTAAACTGACAGCCCTTGTATATATATTTATATATATACACATATGTATTTATATATATACACACTATATTGCCAAAAGTATTGAGTCGCCCCCTTCTAATGAACAGGTTTGACTACTTTAGTAATTTCCATGAGTATAAATCTTAATGTTTAAGCATATAATGATATTCTAGGGAATTGTGTGCTTCTAATTTTATATCAAAAGTTTGGACAGGACCCTTTTCTATTCTAACATGATAATGCCTCTGTGTATAAGGCAAGGTTCAAAAAGAAAATTATTGATTTAGTCAGTGTGGAAGAACCTGACTGGTCTGCATAAAACCAAGTCCTAATCCCAGTTTGTAAATGCAGACCTTGAGCCAAAAACTCATCACCAAACACCAATGTCTTGTACATATGGGTACAGTCATTTTAGATGGAAATACAATTTTTAAATACATGAATTATGTTCCCATCGTTGTTGCCACAGATTTGGAAATGCATTTTTCTGTTCTAAAGAAGGGGTGTCTAATACTTTGTCTATATAATCTTTGTCTTACAAGTCATTGGTGTTTGGTGATAAGTTTTGGCTCAAGGTCTGCATTTACAGTCACACCAGAGGTGTTAAACTGGGATTAGGACTTGGTTTTATGCAGACCAGTCAAAGTTCTTCCACACTGACTGAATCAATCATTTTCTTTTTGAACCTTGCCTTATACACAGAGGCATTGTCATGTTAGAATAGAAAAGGGTCCTGTCCAAGCTGTTGCTATAATATTAGAAGCACACAATTTCCTAGAATATCATTATATGCTTTAACATTAAGATTTGTACTCATAGAAATTACTAAAGTAGTCAAACCTGTTCATTAGAAGGGGGCGACCCAATACTTTTGGCAATATAGTGTATATATTAGTTACATATATTGTTATAATAGTTATATAATAGTTAAATAACAGAGAGCAACTTTTCGCAATACAAAATTTTGGAGATGAGCCATACTAAAAAAAAAATGTGTGTGTGTGTGTATATTCCATTCAATCAATATTCTGATTATGTTACGGTTCACACAAAAATGAAAATTCTGTCATCATTTACTCACCCTCCACTTGTTCCAAACCTGTATGAGTTTCTCTCTTTTGTTGAGCAGGAAATAAGATATTTTGAAGAATGTTGGTAAGTAAATGGCAGAATTTTCATTTTTGGATGAACTACCCCTTTAAGATTGTGTTCATTTCCATTCTGATTTCAGCCTTATTTTTGGTGTTTCAGTTCTTAGGTTTTAGTTTACAATGTTTCATTAAATTATAACAGACAGGCAACTGAAATCTATATGTGGTCACAACTAGCATACCATAGAAGATTTTACAGTTATCAACATGTTATTTTTAACATGTGTACCAAAGTCATTAGCATTTAATTTCTATAGACTGTCTGTTATAGTAGGACAGAATTCATTTTGTCCCATCAGTGTCCCTCTTGTTTCACTCATCAGCTTTAAGATTAACAGGACATGTTTGGACCCGCAGCTCTAGTCAATCATTAAACACACATGCACACATCACTTCTGAGCCAACACATACTATCCCACAATCCCTGGACAGCAGAGGCAACTGTCAGAAGGGATGGGACTGTATTTGCCCTCATTCCTAAGAGGAATCAGGTGCTTTCTGTCACCTGGGTTACAGGATCTCCATGGATGTCACAGCCAACCCACTGCCTGAACTGAGTGGCACGGCCCCGCTGAGATCTGTCCCAATCTGATCTGGAGTCAGTCAGCTGGATGTCACTCCCAGTCTTCCTAAGAGTACAGGAAGAAAGTCACAGATGAATACCAGATCAATTCAGGTAAGAATATATGCCTGTGTTTGCTGTGTTTGCACTTTTCCTGCTAAAATTATGGGGGATGTCATGAATTCTTCTGCATCTGGATCTTTTGGCTTTTCATACATTTTTACAAAAAAGGGCAGGTGGATGTACTGAGAATTTGTTTTGTTTTGTCTGGATAAAATCCTCTCTCTGCTCACTGTTGTACTGTCAAAACTCCTTTAGAATGACGAAACACAACATGATGTTGGAAAATAAACCGATCGAGGATGACTGCCATCTAAAATGCAAGCAATACCTCATCAGGTGTGTGTTTTTGGCTAATGGTGGGCCTTCATTTGATTTAGAAATTGATGATTTAATTGATAGTTTAATTGTTTGATCAGCTGGCAATCTGTCTTTCAGTTTGTTTGGGGAATCAACCGCAGAGTATTTCCTCAGCCCTTCCTCTTGCTCAAAGGAAATACCCTCTTGGTTTTCACAGCTAAAAGACAACATGAAAGGTATATTTTTTTATTTGTACAGGTGGATGACTGTGTATGAAATTAATTTTTGGCGTTTATTTTGCAAAAGGTCAGTAAGATTTTTTTTATGTGTTTGAAAGTAGTCTCTTATCATTAGTTTATGTGTCATAATAAATTATGTCTAGATGTTGCAAATACAGTAAAATGAGTAATATTGTGAAATATTATTACGATTTAAAATCTGTTTTCTATTTTTATACATTTGAACAAAAGTTAACATTTCATGTCACATGATTCTTCAGAAATGTCTTTACTGTCAGTTTTGTTCAATTTTACACATCCTTGCAGAATAAAAGTATTAATTCTTGCAATTAAAAAAACTTACTGACTCCAGACTTTTGAAGTGTACATAGAAAGCATCATGTATGTGGAAATAAACAAGTTTTAGCATTTGTAAAAACTGAAAACAAAGGAAGCAGAGAAAAGTTGTGTGAAATGAATAAGAACTATTTAAGATATTTAAGTGTCTGTTATTAGATCACACAAGTGCCCTTTCCTTATGGGATGCTATGAGACAACGCTCTACACAGATACTGCAAGAATCAAACAAAGAGCCCTCGATGGTGATTACTAATGAGGTCCACTTACACACAACTCAGTCAACTCTGAAATCCCAAATTTATTTTTTATGACGAGACAATCAGCAATGAAACACTTTGCTCTTCTTCAACAGATTGTGAGAAGGGTGACAGGCTGGAAGACACTCAAGAAACAGGATCATCTGATGCACCTATCAGGAGTAAAATACATGTTCCGCTGTGCTAAGCGTAACCAGGCCATCTCTGCCCTCCTTCTAAAACATAACCCTCTTTTTGACTATGGGATAAATAATGGACTGAACTGATCTTGTCCATATAGCAGAATCAACCAAAATGAGCACACGGTGAGGTGAAACAGCAACAGAAGGGGACTGTGGAAATCAGCGAGATATTTAAGACACAGGCAAACTAACAAAAGTACAATTTTTTTCCAGCACTTGTATTGTTCTATTGTCCCATTTAAGACTTGCACAGGCTTGAGAAATGAGTCAGTTAAAGTGGTGCACTGTGATAAGCATTTGTACTTGCCGTTCACTACCATCGGGAGGCAGCAGATTGTAAATTTGTCCTGTAGTCTCACTACTTAAATAATTCTTATTCTCTAGCTCAGTAGTTTTCTGATATTTTTTATTTTTTTTATTTTTTATTTTTGCTCAAGGATCCAGATTGTACTTACCCAACACAATATAAAAAAAAATAGAAACTGTATAAATTGTCATCTGTGCCATATTTTCTTTTGTGTATTTAGCATTGTTTTTGCCTTGTGAATCTATCACACACAACCCACCAGTAAATTATTATAATAGCAATAAGGGCTGAATACATAATTTTAACTCCTTTTTTCCTTGCATGCCATCATCTCTGCTGTGTCTCACTCATTTATATCTCAGCAAGTCAAGTATATCTTCTGGTGTTCAGCTTATGTGAAAAAGCCCTAAATTTGTATTGCTTGAATCCTAAGTATGTATACATTAATGGCTTTATCAACTCTTCACAGAAGCATTAGTTAATTTTCATCACATCTAATCTAAGATGTAGGCGAAGATGTAGATCTCTTGCATATGTAATGCATTGTAACGACAAACTAAATGTGTTTCATATCAAATGAGAAGGTTTTCAATAAGCACAGAGTGGAAAGCTCCTCTTTTATGACTGAGGCCAAAAATGATGTGGCAAATCAGATTTCACATGATCTTTGTGAAATACCATCACACAGAATCGTTTTCTTGTTGATTATTAGTGCAACTGGAAGCCGCTTAATTTTTAAATAACACTAAGCAATTGACTACGAAGCGACAAACGCAGACGAGACTTTGCCTCCTTATTTCAGAAACTCACACGCCACTCTCAAGTTACAAACGGGCGTATACTTTCTCAAATCTTGTCATTTGGTGACTATTTAAAACACAAGCCATGACGTTGCCATACAAACACACTTACCTGTTTATAATACAGTGCGAGGAAAAACCGCGTGGACTCCTCCTTCACAAGTGAACTGTGCATGTGAACAGGTGAACGCGCAGCTCGCGAGAGGACCGCTGCTGCTTATGAGAGTCAACTCACAGGTAAGAGTTAAACCTCGGCTGTTTAACTTTGTACTTTGATTAATTTACATGCACTTTTACTGGTTGTGATCTTATTTTAAAAGGATTAACGGTTGCAATCTCTTAGTAAGTAACTGGGCAGCCATGAACTTCTTATTTCAAGTGCAATGCTGGACATTTTCTGTTGTTCCTTTGGTTTTACTAATACATTTATGTCGTATGAGAGATAGAGCTTTTTATGTAGCGTTTTAGTGTTATAAAATTTATTAGTTGTTATAAAAGACCGTAGGGTCGTAGTGTTTTTCATCTTTCTATGTCTGAAGTGCACGAACTCGTTATGAAAACGCTTTCCCTTGGATTGAAAAAAGCAATCTCAGATAGATGAAGAGTGGCAAATCATTTGTCATGTGGGACTGTGGCAGTGAAAAAGAAAATGACCAGACCTTCATGGTCACTTGATATTTTCAAAAACACATTGGAGAAGGATGCAGTGAAAAGACATTCAATTTTTAAATTGACAGGATTGATCTGCCACATGAATATCAAAGTACAGTGTGCACTTAAGCTACACTCATAAATTACAGTATACTAAGTATAAAGCATTTAATCATGTATATCTGGTGTCTCTGAAACCCCAAACAAAAGTATAATGCATTTGCATACAGGATAGTTGAGCATGTAAGCAGTGAATTTTGTTTTTTTATTGGTTGTCATAAGATAAAAAAAAAAAAAAAAAAAACACTAAGTATGTAATTGATTATATTAAATTGGCCTTGGAGTCTCTCAAACATTGAACAGAATGTTAGGGTTAAACTGTGAACTGAATAATGTCCTTGCAGTATTGGGATAAGTGTGTATTCTTCAGCTTATCACATTCAGAGACCTTGTTCCCAAACATTTCCTCCACACTTTCTTCTGAATGTAAGAACAGCTCAATGGAGATGAGATAGCTATCATCATTTACTCATCCTCATGTCATTTCCAAACCTGTTTTGTTTCTTCTGTGGAACATTAAAAAAAGATGTTTTGAGAAATGTCTGCGTTTTTTTGTCATTATATTGGAAGTCAGTGGACACCAAAACAGTTTTGTTACAACAACTTATCAAAATGTCTTCTTTTGTATTCTGCAAGTTTGGAAATTGACAGAATTTAAATCTTTATTGAACTACCCTTTTCTTTTGAACTTTCCTAGTGTTCTATTCAGTCTTTTTACAGAATGTGATTCTCACTGTGACAGCTGTCATTTGCTTGTGAAGTCTGCAGTATAATTGGAGTTAATGAGTGTGATGTCACATAATGATGTCAAGAATGTGATTCTTTCGTAATCATTCTTAATGTTTAGAATCTACTGAGACTGACAGTTGTTTTGTCCAGTCACATCAGCATGGCATTGACCCTGAAGTGGTTTGGTCTGTAACAATAAAGACTGATTGTTTACACGCTCCTACATTCCCAGCGATCTGAATGTTTTTCCTCTGTTGCAGCACACTCTGTAGAAGTGTTTCACATTTCTTTTGTCAGAGTCATCAAATGTGCACGCATGCTCCAAAGGTGATTACAGAATTGCTTGGACAGACAAATAGTTTGTTGAATTAATGCCTTAATCTATTTAAACATACATGTTTTAATGAATCTTAAGGTGTGTAAGCTGACAGTCACACACAGGGCAACTTGAGGCACAGCTAGAGTCATAAAGCATGGGAAATGATCTGTTTTTCTGAGTACAGCTTTAATCGGCTCTCTTTTGACCTTTAGCCTCACTGCTGTGGGTGACAGTGAAGTTTAAAGAGTTCCACAAGTCTTAAACCTCTAAGAAGGGTTCTTCAGCCCTTGTTAGCTAATAGATGTTGGATACTACATCAGTTGATCAGTCTCCACTGAGATGAATGTGAACATTAATGGATAGTTTCTCCAGGTTTTATAGACCTAGTTGACCTAATAGATTGCAATCCCACCTGCAGACCTTCCCTCCAAAACACAGATACTCTTGAGATTAGTTTAAACCCTTGTTTTTGAAATGCTAGATTACGTCTGAAGCCTCTGCAATAATTTCTCACAGCTGTAGGAAAAGCTGTCAAAATATATTCTACGTATCTGTGTCTCATGATAGCTCCGCTGGCCGTTTATTCTCTCTGGAGCCTTATTTAAAATGTCAGTCCTGTGATTGTTGGGATTTTCGGGTTTTTGAAGCTGCACATGAGCAGTCTCATCAGTCAGATGATGTATTCTTCACTGTCAGACATGATTAAATGATGATGGAATTTGAAATTCTGCATGCATATAAAACATAAGAATTGGAAAATATATGCAGAACCTAAAGAATAGTAGGCCTATTTTCTGACCATAGTCAGAAAGATTAATTTCTGATCATTGTAAATCAATGAGATCTTTATAACAGCAGTCTAGTTCCATAAAATGCATATAAATATCACTTGTCACTCTATATCTCACAATAATATGCATTAGTAAGATGATATTTAAAATACTTTTAAATAGTTTTAGTTCAAATAGTTCAAAAATATAGTTTAAAGCCATGAAATGATGGTTGAGAGATCCTTAGTAATAAACAATAAATAAACAATCCTTAAAAGCATGATATATCACATTTGATACTCACATTCATAATTTTTTTTTTGTTTGTTTTTTTAAATGATGTTTGGATAGTCAAATAAATCTAATAGTTCACCTTAAAACATTACTAATGATGTAAAAGTTATTCTTACAATTATATTTAAAGTCATAAAAAACTTTTCACAGCAGAAAGACATTTTTGGAATCTTGCTAGAAGGCCTTTTACCTGCTAAAATGTATAAAACATCAGTCAGATGACAGAAAGCATGTAGAAGATTGGGTATAGAAAAGTTTTGATCATGTTTATAATTGAGAGGCCATAGACATTTGCATATTCAATAGGATATAGTAGGCTTTATAGGGTTAACTGCAAACTAACAAATTACAATTTATTTGTTTGAACGTTTACTTAATTGAACAATTATAGAAATTTTAATATTGAGAATGGTGGGATTTCACTTGTACTTGTATCAACTACCCTAGTTTAAATCAGTGTAGAGACTGGAGAGTAATGTAGCTCTCTCCAGCATTCTGAGAGGAATGCAGGGAATTGTTCAGTTCCGGAACATCACTCGTCACTCTACTGAACATACTTGAATGACCGTCTCAGGAAGACCTGGTCTTCTTCTCAATCTTTCATTCTGTGGAAGTTCAAGGGTGATCATCAAGTGCAACATGAGGAATTCTTTAACATGTAATTGGTTCTTTGATCGTGCACTACTGTGTCTCCTCAGGACCCTGAGGCCTCAGGATTCTCCTCATCCTGCATGCACCAAATGAAAGGAACATACTGCTATACTGTTACATGAAGGCATGGCTTTGTATACGTTAGCGATATTAGTTTTCTGGAATTTCCATAATCCATTGTTATTTAATGATCTATAATTATTTATTAACTGTTAACATGAACATAAAAAACACGTACATACAGTACTTAAAGGGATAGTTCGCCCAAAAATTGAAAAGCTGCTTCTTTTTTGGCATGTCTTAGATATTTTGCACAGTTGTCCAGTGATTCACCCTTTCACTCAGCCAACACTGACGTCAATGTTGCGATCATATCAAACATCAAACCCTGTCAGACTGATTGGTGATTCTTCGTAAATCAGGGATCTGCAACCTTTCAGGTCATACACTAGGAAAAGTTGTAACTAAGCTTTCAAACATCAGCATGCTTTTTTGCTGTAAGAGAAAGAGCAGCTTTTGCACTGCGTTTATGTGAAAAAAAATGTCATGCGTTTCAAGCTAAAAACTGTCAGTTTTCCTGACTGCCTGTACAATCACCAAATGTAACATTTTATGGGCCTAAATGACTCATTTTAGGCATTGAAATGTTACATTTGGTGATCCTTCAATTTATTAGCATAATAACATTCAATGACATTCGAGCATAATCAAACAAATTTTTAAGGAATTGATTGACACTTGATTACCTTAAACCTTACCTTATTACTGTGGTTTTTGTTTGTGTTTAATGGAAAAGGGAAGTGTTAGGAAGTGCAATAGCTCTATGACTGAATCTGAAAGTAACCACAGGTTTTAAGTTTACTCTTAGCTACTGTTTGGTCTTACTCTGGAAAAGCCGGAGGGATGGAGCTCACGTGAGAGCACTCAGGTTGGTTAGAGATTAACCTTGGTGATAGATGGTCTTTAAACAAGCACACCTGTCCTGAATTAAGATTTAATATCCTTCTTACACCAAGTGATTATATACATAACTGTATTAGATGCCTGTATATTTTCACACAGCTAGACTTGGCAAGCGATACGAAATAAAAAAGGAGTCAAATCAGATTTTTGATTTCTTGTCCCCTACACACAACAGTGATAAGTCTTTGTGTGTGAATGAGAGCATACCTGTGTCTGCTATTTTGAACAAGACTGATTCTAAAGTCTCTTGCAGTCATGTAAACAGTATGTTCATGTTGGCTGTTGGAAGTTCTTAAAGTTCAGCTGGATCTATTGAGGTTTAGATCAGATGTTACATTGTTAAACAGTTCTGACAAATTAGTTTTCTCAGTAATTGATTAAGTTCTGTTGTCACTCCACCTCAGTTTTGTGTGGTTGGTTTATAAGATGGCTCTATTTCCAGGAAATATTTCTCTGAAACCCACCAGTGACTGATAGACTGAGATATCAAAAGTACTGTATGTTATACCTGCCTTGTTCAGAGCAGATGTCTCACATTTGCTGAGGGCTTTTATCTGACAGAAGAGCCCTCGGCAGCATATATCTATCTATACATTTTCTGATAAGGACTGAGAAGAAGAGTCAAATACTTCAGTTCATTCAAGTAATGCTGGCTTTGAATCATTTACTTCACTACTAAGTGAGTGAGCGAGTGAATGAATGAATGGACACATTTTTCTCACGTTTCAATAAGTTACCAGTGATAACCATCATAACAAAGCAACTGTCTTAGGGAGTAGATGGTTTACCACATTTTACACCCATATGCGCTTGTTCATGAGTCACTCATCCATATTGTGAGTATAAATTAGTAGTGTTTGTCTTCATGTGGTCAGGTTGGCCTTTGCAATGGCTGATGTTTGCAGATAAAGCCATTAAGCTGCTGTCTTAACAGCTGTGTGCGCTGTGCATGAGTAAGATTCTGTCTCAGATATCCTGGCAGCCTATTGAACACTGAAGACCAATGTCAGTTTAGTCTCTTTATTTAGGGTGTAAGGAGTATTTTAACATGTTATACATTAATATTGATCTCTGTAATATTTCATCTGTGTTAGTCCTAGTGTAAACGTATTGAACTCTGTTTAAACTCTGATTTAAATATGTTAACAAGATAACGCTATCTAGCTGACTGACAGGCAAAGTTTTGACAAAATTAATCAAACAAATCAGTTTTGCAAGGCATGCCATTGCCTTACAACAAAAATGTGTTAACATAACTTTTTTTTATTATCATTTTTTACGGTCAGGCACAAGAAGAAAAAGAGATAATATTTATTTATTTATTTATTTCATCAAAAGTGAAAAAACAATTGCTAGCAGTTCAAATGGGCCAGCAAAATTATTTATATTAAATAAAAAATTTTTGATTGATTGATTGATTGATTGATTGCATTTTTTATGTTGTTTGTTTTATTATATTTTTTGGTCCAAAATGGCCAACAGAACAAATCTTTTTTGTTGAGTCCTGAATGTGCACTTCAGTCTAGTTCAGTAAATAACTAATGCTATTGGTGATAACATAACATGAAAATGCTGATAGTGTTCAGGAATGTTCATCATGGATGATTGCATCAAAATATGAAGTAAATTTTAAGAAATACATAACTCCTCTAGGGAAATATTGTGTTTTTATGTTTACTTGCACCAAAATCTTCAGTTCAGCTCAGCATCTCTTTCAAGTTTTTCCTTCTGTTCAGAGTTGTATTGGAAGGGAAGAAGGTGTGTGTGGTCAGAGAAAGCCAAAGCATCACTGCCCTCCCCTCTGTACCCCTTAACCAGCTCAACGCCCCCCTAAAGAGTGGTTCAGTGCATTCCGTCAGCCTGGAGACCGGCTCCCCCTTTCACACAGTGGCTTTCAGAGTGACAGCTGCATTTGAATAAGAATCGCTTTCCATTCACCCCATTGCTGCGCTGAAGGCGGGGGAACCGTTTTCCATCCACTCTGATTGGCTTAAGCAGATCCTTCTGTTTTTGTCCGGAAAGGCCAGTTGTGCCTGTAAAGTTTTTTTTTTTTTTTGTGCTTAACTTTACACACTCACACTTTTTTTTACACACACCAGAATATCACACACACAACCAGCCTCAGCCTTTTTGTCCCTCCAAGGGAGCTTTTCTGAGAAATCCCTGTCCAGAGGATATTTATCAACTTATGAGCTTGCGTGAGTACTATGTGTTTCTTGTATTTAACGTGTAAGGATTTAGATAAAGAATCAGAGACTCTGCTGTGTTTTGGTCGGTCTGTACAGATGCAGGTGATGTGCAGGTCATGCTGGTATTATCTGTTGCCTTGCCAGTTTTGGGTCTGTAAATCCTGTCTTCATCCTGTTATTCCCTTTATCTGTGTCTTTTGTCCTTCCTCTTTGATTTGACAGTGTCATGTTGTGCTCTTTATCTGGGAGGCATCATACCTTAGTGTGCTATGATGGTCTAGATTTGATTTTAAGGACTGTGATTTTTCATTTAATGTCTCATATGACAGTAAATTCTTTCATTTCTGAATATGTAAGGAGTTTAAATGTTTCCACATCATTTCATAATCAAAATTGTACTTTTTCTTTTACTAAAAAAACTGTAAAATTACTTGTGCACTTCTTATATCAGGCTTTAAGTTATTTTTGTGGCTCTGTGATTTGGATGTATTTGCTGATATCAGTGAAAGAATTTGTTCACTATAGTAGTTTATAGTAGTTTAGTGAGTGTGAGAGGATTTTGTGCCAGTGAATTATGGAGTGGAATCTGTGTGGGAAACGGAGGCTGTTGTATTGTGTGGTGGAACTGACCTGTCACTCCTCTCACCCGCACACTGAAGAGCCTGCAGCCAGGGGCCTGGCGCTCCTCTCTTCAGATCACACTCATGCTCCCACCAGACAAAAGCTGGCTTCACTCTCACCTTAAATGTTCAATATTGATTTGGTGAAATGCCTAGTTAAATTGCACTGCGTGCTATATACTATAGTGCACTAATATATACACTATATTGCCAAAAGTATTGGGTCGTCCCCTTCTAATGAACAGGTTTGACTACTTTAGTAATTTCTATGAGTACAAATCTTAATGTTAAAGCATATAATGATATTCTAGGAAATTGTGTGCTTCTAATATTATAGCAACAGTTTGGACAGGATCTTTTTCTATTCTAACATGACAATGCCTCTGTGTATAAGGCAAGGTTCAAAAAGAAAATTATTGATTCAGTCAGTGTGGAAGAACTTTATTTTAATACTAAGAAAACATTTTTCACAGTTAGATATTGTTGTTTTAAGTTCAGATAATGTAAAAGGCAATTTAAAGAATTATGAATCATATAAAATATTTTGTAAATGCACTGAGTGATTAACTTTAGCACCTGATGCTATATTTTGGTTGTGACCTGAGCCACTTTAATCTTTTTACTTTTTCTTATTTTTCTTTGCATTTCAGGCTCCTGGAAATCAGCTGCCCATGATTGTTTGTAGGCCCATGGTGATGGCCAGATATTTCAGTGTTCTCCTTCTGGGTGAGTGCGCATGTTAAATTGAACAGATTTCTGTATGTACTAGAGTTTGGTGGTCATACCTTTACCTTCCAGATGTCAGATAAAAAGCTTAAGGTGGGATCATAAATTGACTGATGACAACACAGACAAACCCATGTGATTATCAAAGTCTGACTCTCCAGTGAGGTGAGCGGGGATAAACTTCTTAAACAAAGTGAAGTTCAAACGCACAGCCCCCCACCCAGGAGGTCTTTCACAGTAGCTCCCACAAGAGCCCTTTTCAACACAAAACAATCTAGACTTAAGCAAATGAAAACATAACCAACCTGTTACCCCTCTCTCTCCTATAGCATCAGTGCCTGGCCTTTCTCTCTCTGAAGAGAAGTAATCAGAGGCATTGTGTTTGCTTGTCCTTGTGTCCTTTGTGTTTCATAATGAAAGGTAGGCTATATGCATTATGGAGAGGAAACCGTACACCTGTGGCGAACTCTGCTAAACAAGACAAGGAAAAGTTCTGTCGATGTTTGCACAACACTGAGAGATCACAAATCTCTAATGATGACCACCTTAAACATCATGCAAACATACACATGAGAGTGAATTCCTAATTAGTTGTGCTGCTTTAGTGTTTAGTATTAGGTGCCATTCACACAGAACATGTTTTTGCATTCCACTGCACTGCATTTCCATAGTTTCCAAAATATAGACATTTTTTTCAACAGGGTTGCACGGCACATTTTAAAAATGCAGCACTGAAATTAAAGAGTTAAACTTTTAACACATCTATAGACCTTGTATGGTTTAATTCACTTCCCTGCTTCTCATTTTTAAAGACAAAAACACATTCTGTTATGTTTTTCTAGGTAAATATGCACGAGACGGCATGTTTGAGCATTGTGCTTGCGTCTTTTGCAGCTGCTGACGAATGACACAGTGTTCTGAAAATGCGACCTACCAGTTAAAAATAGTTCAATTTTTAAATGCATCTATAGACCTTGGGTTTTAATTTCACTGCCCTGGATCTCACATTTTTAAACTTAAAAACAGTTGTGCAAAAATGCTGATAGAGTATCTATAAAGCTTCTGCAGTTCAGTGCTAAATATACTGAAATAGTTCTGTGCTATAATTAACTTAAATTATTGGCATTCATTTAGTGCAAACATGCTTCCTTTTAGGTTAATTAGACTCCTATATAATTAGACATATAATTAGACTGATTCATTGCTGTTTGCCTGCTGCACATTGCAACCCTGGGAGCCAGGTGATAGATGTTTTAATAGTTAAGTGAGGTGTTTGAGTGTTTTTAGCTCTAATTTGATGGGCTAACAGTTTTAACACGTTTCTGACACGTAGACCTGGTGTTCATGCAGAGGATGCACATTTAAATCCAGTCTTTTTCACTCTCTACTATATGCATTGAATCAAAAGAGAGAGCGAAAACTAAAGGAGAGGTAGAGAAGTGGAGAATAAGTGTGGAGAGCAGAATTTCATTAGCGAGGGTGCTTGACTGAGAATGGAATGAGAGCAGTGCTGAGGATGGCCATTAGTTTTGACATGTGAGGGAGAGGGGGATCAGCACGCTTAGTTTGGCCCATTATTCGCATTGTAGCACAGCGCAATTATCAGTGCATTTATTATTTTATCAGGATCGTTATATGCTCAGTCATCAGTTATTTAGCTAAATGACTAAATGTATATTCCTTGTTGAAAGTACTTCACTTAAAAGATTAAATGACTTGGATTGGAATGGATGGAAAATGGAAAAACACTGCAATATTGGCACTGTTCCAAACCCTAGTGAGCTGCCTACCCAGACGGCATGTTTAGACATCATACTGTAGGTCCGCTCCCAATGTGAGTCTGTTCTGAACAGTAAAATTATGCTGCTATAGTTGGAGCCATAGCCATGTGGGCAGAACTCCAGTATATGGTGTGGCTGTGCCTTAGGTGACCCAAAATTAAAGGCAGGGTAAGCAGTTTCTGGAAGCCAATGTTGATATTTGAAATCACCAAAACAAACACGCCCCTACCCCAAAAGGGTCTCGCTCCAATTTTGATAGATCCGCCCCAGATATACATAGCCTACGCAACCCAGGCAACGATTAGTTCTGTGAAACATAAGCCGCTTTTCCACCGAAATTACCTGGAACAATATGTCCCAGGAACTTTTTTCCCCCAGACCTGTTGCTGTCTGCGTTTCCATCGTGGTCTAAACTACCGAGAAGATTAGGCAAATAGTCTGGTGACTTAACGTTAGGTCTGCGCGCGATTCTCAATACCAAGTACGCAAATTTCGGACTTGCATCCTCGGTAGTTCGGACTTCACGGGTTATTAGACTCAGAGTGTGAACTCCCGCGGAGGAACGACGCAAGTCCGGTAATTCTGCAAAGAGCAGCGTACTTGATAACATCAGTCAGCTCGCCTCGGCTGCTGCAATCTTCCTCACTGTATTTACAGACGAAATATATCAAACACCATGCACTGCCTCTATTCATTTTCATTTAAACATATTAATAGAACAATAGAATAAAGACCAAAGATTACCTGTTAGATTTACCCAAAACGAATTATATCTTATGTTTATCCACTACAGAGACATCAAAGCCAGCAGCAAATGTCAGAAGGATTAGCCGAGGTTATGCTCCTCTCTTCGGGATACATGAGCACTGAGCGCCCGGTGATCGCGTGGAGCTCAAGTCTCCGAAATCGGCAAAGCACATTTTCAAATAGGCACTGTTTTTATAAATAAACCGCAGATTTGCGTTTTAAACAACTACAATCTCGCCTGAAATACACGCGTCCAGTGTAGGCAGGCTTTAGCTGTTGCGTCGCGGCGCGTCTGGTGTAGATATGGTGTTACTCACCTATGGAGAAGAAACAAAGCAACCTCAGCGTCCGATCGCTGGCCTTCCGCTCCTTGAGTTCTCTCCAGCGCTGGAAAGCTGATCCGATATTTATACGGGTCCTACTTCTTGCCTTATCGTTCCGCAGTCGTTTTCCTCTTTTTGTTTTTTATCCGCCATCTCTATCTTTGTTCACTGAACGCTCTCTCCTCCATATCACGAGTAGACACACCCCTTACTGCTGATTGGCTACACGTTTGTTATGGGACTTGGGCCCGACTCAGTTTTCTAAAACGTTTTTGAAAAATTGCATACCCTGCCTTTAAGTTTTGAGCTGCATCCAAAATTTCATTCTGTCTGAGTAGGTGCTGAGCGAACAAACTTTGCAACTGTTAAAACAGGTATTCTATGTAGTCTGAATATAATCTGGACTTACTACATTTGTACTACATAAATACTATTCATTCAGACATACAACTATTTTCACATACTGTTTTATGCTACTATAGTGATGTATGCACTTGAGGACTTGAGTTCCTTTCCTGGTCTTTTGAATTGTAAGCATTAGACAAGTCCCTCTCCTGTTCTTTTCACCTGGAATATGTGTGATATGAAGATATTGTCAGCATTTTTTTGCCTTTTGACTCAGAAAGCTATGTTTAAAGGTTCAGCCAGAATTTAGAGCATGAGAGGAATGTTTTGGGAACTATTATAGTCTCAGGTGTGTGATTTCCAAACGTGGCTTTTTAAAAGACATTTTAAGTAGTGGCTGGGAAGTGGGGATCAATGAAGGAGTTTTAAACAAGCCTCCAGTTGATTCTTGTTGTTTACCTGTAGAGTCTATTTAAAGGGATATTTCACCCAAAAATGCATTATTTTTCACATAATTTACATTATTACAATACCTTTCTCCCCAGCCTGGCACAAACGGCTCGATTAGTTCCAGGTTTGATGAAGGCCCGCCTTCCGAAAAACGAAATGTGTTGTGATTGGTTAGCTGTCCCAGTGCGTTGTGATTGGCGAACAGCTTAGATGGCGTTTCAGTACTGCCCCTCCCCTTGCCAAAACAGCATATTGCTATATCAATTTGAGCCGGATTCAGACCCCCGAGAATCCTGAACAAGAGGATCGCGCAGAACCTTTGCACACACGGATATTGCAAGACATATTAAAGTGGTAACGTTATTGTTTTGTTTTTTTTGGCTAAATCACGTTTTTAGATGGGATGTCTTAAAAATAACTGCATTTACTATGTACAGATAAGTGCAACGGTAATATGTATTATGTTTATTGTTCTTTAATTCTAACATTATAACATGAATTGCAGTGAAACTGTTATACAGTTGAATTTATTTATACCATAGTCTCATAATTGAAGTGTAAATTCTGCAGATTACATTATTGTCCAGTATTGTACTGTCAGCAATTTAAGTGGGAACTGCTCCGTCTTTCAGCAAAAGCTTTTTTGGCAAAACCAGCACTGTACTCCCTCATGTTGTGGAAGCTGTCCTCAGTAAAATGCGCAGCACACAGTACCAAATTGGGGCTAAAATGCTCAGGAGCAGAGTTAAAAATAAATTGCAACCACTGTTTCCTGACGTTGTCCGCTTTAGGAAGGAAAAAGATGTTTGGGCAGTGTTTCTTCGACATGGCGAAAACTTGATGCTACAGCAGCACTTTTTATTCATCGTCGTCTTGTCTGATGCACTCAAACAAGCGTTCTAACCACGACCTCGCCCCTCCCCACCCCCCAACCATTCGAATTTCCATAGGCGGGATTTATTTTAATGATATTCTAATGGGTCACTTTGTGATATCCCAACACCCGGAAAAAAGTCTGTAGTTCAAACGAGCCGTTCGTTGTAGTTCTTGAAAAGGGATTTTTTAAAAACGAAATATCTCCCTTTGGAGTGGACTTTGAGATTTGTAACTTTGTAGATCTTTTTTATGCACAAACATACACACTACACACTGACTAAAATTCAAAAAGTGAAAAAGCATAATAGGACCCCTTTAATTACTCACTCTCATGTCGTTCCAAACCCGTAAGGCCTTTAAGGTTCATCTTCGGGAAATCACATTAAGATATTTTTGATGAAATCCGAGAGCTTTCTGACCCTCCATAGACAGCAATGTTATTACCATGTTCAAGGCCCTGAAAGTAAGGACATCGTTAAAATAGTTTTGTGCTACTACGTGCGCAGATATCAACAGCTCAGCTGATTTGTAGGTTGCCTGGTTGTGGCCACAAATGGGTTGAAATTTGTATGATGTGTTGACTGTGTGAGTAGGATGCATTTCATATAAGATCTGGCAACCTTGGGGTTTGGGCCATACAATTTACAGGAGTTTCCCAGGAGAAATAAAAAAAAGGGAGGGGGCGGTAGATGGGTGTGAAATATGGGAGACTCCCTGGAAAAACGGGAGTGTTGACAGATATGGACCTAATATCATCATTATATCACAAAAAAATTGGTGTAACAACCAATCACAGTTTTGTTTGTTGTTTTTTAATTTACGCTATAAATTTATAACGGAAGATGAACACCTGAACAAGTTTATCCACTGCTTCCCAAGAATTCAAATGCTAATCATCACAGATAACATGGACTTGCGTTTTACAGTATTTTCTTGTGGCACATAATCAAATTGTGGGCTCTGTGCCGATTTTACTCTCTGTACTTGATGTAGGTCAGTGAGACTGTGTGTTAATGATTGTACAAGGAATATGATCAAGGTGTGTGAGCATGTGCCATTGTAATGGAATGTCTCTATGTGTCTTGCAGCATGTGTACTTTTGTGAACTCTGGCCTATTTTGAAATAAACTGCATATAGACTTCATCTATAGGTCTGCCAAGTTTAGGTTGCATTGCTTAAGCCTGCTTTATATCAGTTCGATCTGGATATGGGGGAATAATCTAGTTATGATCTGTCAAGTGTTCAATTGTGATTGTTTGATTTAAACAACAATAGCTGCCTTGCTTTGTCTGTACCTGCAGGTTCACTATCTGATTTTTTTCACATTCCATTTCAGGGTTTGAGAGTGTATTGTCTGTGCTAGACCACCTTTTATTCCTGAATTACAATGCCTAAGTCCACTTATTAATTTAGGCATCATAAAATTATAATATACAGTATGGAAAATGCGTATTCATATTGAGCACAAATAAATATCTAATACTGACCAATAATTGTAAGTTAAAAAATCTCTAATATGGTCCAAAACTGAAACAGCACTAATTTTTTCATGCATCCTCTTAGAGCTTATGTAAGTCATAAGTCACAAGATTGTTTGGAGACACATTAGTCTCTTCTGTGGTGGTCTCAGCTTCCTTATGACATGCAGTTCAGCACATGTGGCAGCTTGTTGTCGAACGTTTGTAGAATGCCATTCCTTAGCTACAGATGGGCATTTTGTAAGACCAGTGTGATATACTTTTATACCTGGAATTTTTCTCTTAATGAATGACATTTTCCTGGCTTGGCATTCCTGTACTGTCGTCACTTTGCAGATGCTCATCTGCCTCTGGAACCGGAGACATTGTTGTTGTGTCTTCAGCCAGATGTTTAGCTTATATCTGTCTGTGTTGTAAATGTGGCATGTAGGTAAGAGGGTGTGTGGTAGCTTATATAGTTCGTGGGTGTGTTAAAGAATGCAGGGGCAAGCAGCCATGTGCCTCCCTCAACATAAAAGCTGTTTGTTTGTGATCTTATTTATACCAAGTTCTATTCTGACATTTATTTGTTTATTTACTTATGATAAATATAAATCATATAGTAAATAAATATTTGTGTGTAAATAAATGAGCAATATCACACAAGTAGTGATATGGCTGTATATACAGCCATATTGCACAGCTATGAGTGCAATATTGCGTTTATACAGCAGTTTGATTGCACAAGTGTGTAAACAAAAAAAGAGACAACAACGAAGTGTCTTTAAAAACCCTCTTTTGTGCAGAATTACTTCCTTCTGCCACAGATTCAAATCTCGGTTTGACAGTTTAACAGCTGAGCCCAAACCTCTGTTACTAATTCGAAAATGTCACTTTAGAACTACACTGAACAAAATTGTAAACGCGACACTTTTGTTTTTGCCCCCATTTTTCATGAGCTGAACTCAAAGATCTAAGACTTTTTCTATGTACACAAAAGGCCTATTTCTCTCA